>UCOM01000473.1:0-78113 GCA_900474385.1 Ormyrus pomaceus
CCCCCCGCCTTATCACCTGAAAGGCATTAGGCAATAATCGCATGTAACTCGCACGTGGCGCCCGCTTATCAGGCAGGAAGACTTCCCGGGATTTCGCGGCAGGACACCGGACGTGCGCCCGAGAGAAAAAAGAGCCGGAGCGGGCCGCATCTGGCCGCCAGGCCTCCGCAAAAACGAGTCGGGACTAAACGCGGCTCGACTCGAGCGGGGCTTGGAAGAAGCTGCTCGAGAGGACTTTCGGGAATTAGTCTTGCGCAATTTTCGAGCTTTGCGCGAGGGTTTTAAGTACTCGAGAGGAGAGATGCTTCGGGGGATTGCTGGGGCTTTCGCGGAAGAGTGCTTCGATTTCGGGTTTTTGTTGCTTCTAAGCAGAGCTGCACTTGTGCGTTTATGACTTTATAATTTGTACTTTGAAATTTCTAATAAGACCTAAGTTTTCGAAAGGAAGCTATTATTTTATTTTGGTATTTTTATTTAAGCATTGAGATGGTAGAAAGCTTGGAGATGGAATTACTGTTTTCGAAACTCTTCTAGAATGATATACTTAATATTTAATCGTTTGATAAGAAACTGGTTTTCCACTGTTTGTTTAAGATTGACAAACAGAGAGCAGATTGAAACCTGCACGAGTGTATCATAAAATTTGACTAATTCATTCTACTTTATTCAGATTTTCGAAAATTATTTTATTTGGATAATAAAGACATATATAAAAAAATGATTTACATGAGAGATAAGATAGAATAACGAAGTGTAAATTGATTTCCGCAGCGTAATAACTTTAGATCTCGTATTGCCTTATTTTTAACAAGTTTGGATCTCTTTCTAATTTGAAAATTTATTATTAATCTTAACTTTTTGAAGCTGAGTAGAAACTCTGCACGTGTGCATTATTACTATCCACGCGGTAACCTCGAAATTCGCATGAAATTTCAACCTGATCTGTCGAGCTCATTTTAATAACCGGAAAAACTATTGCATTACTCATTTTATTCACACGCTACATGTTCATTATTTACAGAAAGTTGAACAATTCAGTTTAATCAATAAAATTTATCTTTTGGCGCCAGTCTATTCCAAACTCAGCGAATTCAAACAATTTCGAAATTTGATTTTTTTAATAACTTTTTTAATGAAAATGCTTGTGTAAAGTAATCTTATCTTACAAAAAATACATTGAGAAAAATTCTTCGTACAAAACTAGATGAAATCTATTATATAGATTTTAAAATATAGTTTTAAGTGAAAATACTAATAGAATCAAAGTATTACACTAAGATATACTCCTATCTTACGTCAATTTGAAAGAAATGGGTTAAAAAAAGTACACCTAGTCCTATCTCTACAATATATTATGTAAACACGACGTTATAACTCTGTTTTGATCACAGTATGACACAAATCAATTAAAAATAATTATTCCACACATCAACAAATCTGAACAAAAACATTCCTCCTGCAAATTTCTTAAAACAACCTCCGAATAAATGCAAAATTGTTCTATTCCTTAAAACTATTTGTAAACAATTAAGGAAAAAACTGTTGTCAATTAAACGATCCAACAAAACTTCTAAGCAACCTAACCTCCACGCCTCTTCATGCTTCAAATTCGCTCCACGAGAATTTCAGAATAATAAAAGCTGAGAATTTACGTAAAAAATAGCTACTTACCGGTGAAATTAATACGGCATTGTCAAGCTCGTACATAATAATCCGACAACAGCAGCATCAGCACTTGACGGACGTCACCGCTTGGCGGATGACATTGCGGATTGTATCAGCTGTTGCGCGCAATGCGCCATCGAGCTGCGGATTAACGTGGCAGTGCAAGCACTGCGAGCGCGAGGCGTTGGGTCCGCACGCCGGGAAGTAACCTCCTCCACGTCCCCGTCGCTGCTACTGCCTGGGACCCCAGAGCTAGTCCGAAATTGCGGCTGCCGAGGAGAAAGGTAGATTTTTATGGTCATTTGTGCGGCTTTTTATGCGCTCGGGAATTAGTTGGTTAGTTATTGATTCATTGAGCACTACAGGTGATGGTTTTGAGGCTATTTGGAAAGTAACTTTTTATAGCGAGGTTTGATGAAATAATGGGTTTTATCTGGGAACTTGATGTTTTCCAAAAAGTTTTGCTGGGCAGTGTAGATTTGTAACAAGATTTGATTAGAAGTACGGTTGTGTATTAAATAGGTGGCAATAAATTTTCTGGTTCAGTAAGGAGAGAGATGGAGATATATATATGTTAAATTGTAATTTTTTATACTTGTAACTACTAAAAAACTAATTAAAAAGATAATACTTTTTTTTTATTTAATAACCAATTTTATCAATTAGATTAACAATATTCATATTTGAAAACAAATAATTTAACTCTGATGAAGTAGCTTTGTTAAAAGAATTTAGATTTGTCAGTGTGTTTACTTATTGAAAAACAAATCAGGTTTATAGTAAATGAGCTGAGTAAGCTGGAAATATGTAAAAAGTTTATTTTGAATTCAAAATGCAGATTTTACTGTTTCTGATTAATCTTTAGAATATTAATGACACAAGATTTTATTTTTTCTTTGTTTAATAATCAGTTGCATTGATTAATCAAACTAATTATATTCATGCTTAAAAATGAATAACGTATATCTTTATAATAGTCAATAAACACTTTTTGTTTGCAGGATTTTGGAAAAATGGGGTATGGAAAAAGAGTAAAACTAGGGACTTTCTTTACAGTCCTGGCAGTTTTGATTGCAATTTACTATAGAAATTCAAATGATGTACTTCAAAGAAAGCTGCAGTCTGTTTTGAAAGCTTTGGAGAAATTAGAAGAAAAGTATGTAGTTAATCCAAGGCCAAGAGTTGCCATTGGTTATGGTATTTGCACGGACGTGTTCATAGAAGCAGGAAATCTTTTAGAATATAATGAAAATATTGGTCAACCACAGCATTTTGATGAAATTAGTACAAAAGAAGAACTTTTAAAAAGCTTTGCCTATTACTTTAGACATGGAGCAGCTGCTGAGTGAGTGATTTTATAAAATAAATAATCTTAAAATATCTAAATTTTTTTATTTACTTTATCTTTGCTTCAAATTACAGACGATTCATGTCTAATACTACCTTGTTCGATAATCTGGTTGCTGCAGCGAGATCTTACCCTTCATCTTACTCAACGATTGGAGGAAATGCAGCTGTAATGGCAATGAGACTTGTAAGAGAGGGTTGTGATGTTATACTTGCAGCAAAAATGACTTCATCTCTGCGGCAGATGATTCCAGAAGCTATAACAGTTGTTGGAGGAGAAGTGGAAAAGGATGATATACACTTAATTTTAGAATATAAAAGGGGAGAGAATTGGGGTCCATATACCAGTGCTAGAGCAAACAGGTAACTATATTTTATACAAAAATATTCTTTCTGAAAACAGCAATTAAAGATAAAATATTTTGTAGGTACATTATACATAGTGATAAACACAATCCAGAAGCTAGTGGGCTAGAAGATTTAGACAAGCTCCTGCCAGAGTTTAAGCCAGATCTTTTAATAGTCAGTGGACTTCAAATGATGGACAATTTCCCTTTCAAAAAGGGTGAGCGAACCATCCGCCTACAAAAGATACATCAACAGATGCGCAACCAGCCTGAGACAACAAAAATTCATTTCGAAATGGCTTCCTTCGCGGAAGAAAACCTCATGTCTGAACTTAACAATATAATCATTCCATACGCAGACAGTCTTGGAATGAATGAGCAGGAGATTGTGAACTTGCATAATTCTTTGTATTATGGAAACATTTCCCTTGTGGCAAATTCTACTCCAAGAGTTGCTACTGTTCTGGATCAAATGAGGGCCTTGTTTAAATTAATTAGGACAAGGGGTGAAGGAATTGAGAAAGCAAGAAAGTTGACAAGGATTCACGTCCACACACTTGCTTATCAAGCTATTTTGACTGTCAAAGGATCGACTTGGAAAAATACCGTTGCTGCCGCTGCGAAAGCATCTCTAACTGCTCATCGACACGTTTGTAGCACGAGCGATGTAAGTTTTTAAATTATTATTTGATTTTAGAAAAAGTAACTAAAGGCCTAAAAAATAAATTTTTTTGCCTAGCGGGCCGAAAGTACTACATTCCCTCCCGGCGCCAAATCGGGAACGTTGTATTTTCGTCCTCGCTAGGCAAAAAAATAGTATACGCTCCACGGGAGGAAGTACATATATATTAAAATTATAGTTTCAAAAGGATAGTTTAGAAGAAAAAAGAAGTATTTGATTATTTAAAAAAAATAACTTTATTTATTTTGTTTTAAATAAACTTTTTGATAGTCATTCAACTTCAAAGATGTTTGTAAATTAATTAAAGAGCAACAGACTTGAACAATATCATCAATTTGCTCAGTAAATTCAACAGGTATAGAAGATAATATTTTAAAACTCTTCATTCTTTGAATAGATTCTTTTATATACAATAAATTAAATTCTGATTTTTCTATGTCTGGTGGAGTAACAAAAATAGCTTTCTTATTTTCTAACAATGTCTTAATACTAGGATATTCTTTATCAGCTAATATCACGTCACTGCAGGATACCAAATCCAAAAATTTACAATCTTCTACTATGAATTTATCACTCTTTTGTTCACTATAGCACTTGCTTTTGTGCATAATAAAGCCATTTGGTTCAAAAGTAAGAAATAGTTTAAGGTGTTGACAGTCTTTGTTGCTGGAATAAAACAGTTCTTCATCTTGTTGATTCTTAGAATTTTCAATCTGTATTTCATGAAAATTTATAACTGCTTTATAATTTGAATTTAAATCTTTAACTATTTTTGGCAAATTATTTTTGGCAGATATTGTGCTTGGCCAATGTACATGAGATTTGAAAGTTGTAAGAGTTTCAGTAAATATTTTATATATTGTTGTTTTAGGCAAATTGAATAATATAGATAAGGTAGAATTACTAAGACCTTGTTTGAGTTTAGTTAAGAAAATTAATAATCTGTTTGCATTGCTGATTTCAATGTATTTCATTTCAGGTAATTTTTTTAATATAAAATTAAAGACTTCAAACGTGACCCCACAAAAGTCTGTTAATTCATTGTTTGAGTGAATTGAAGATATTCCATAAAATTCTACTTTCTTTATCCTTGCATATCCATTAATACTTTCTGTCTTCAATTCATCTTTAGATCTTATTGTGCCTTGATTACTACCTGCTTGTATATTGACTTGAGTCTCTGCACAATGAAGATTATTTTCAACTTTTAAATTACATATTAAATAATTAAAATTCCAATTATCAAATTGTTTTCTTTCTAAAAAATTTACTTGGCATTCATTATCACTATGTTGAAGAATTTCATTTTTACAGGAAATTTTAATTTTATTACTATCACAATTTGTTTTTAATTCAATAGTTTGAACTTTTTGAAGGGATGACCTTTTATCTACAGGAATATTCAATGAAGGTTTATCAATTTGATCTTGTTTTAAGCATTGCTTAATTTTTGTATTTATTTTTGATCCTTTTTCCAATGATTTACCAGGGAATATTGTTGGAATGTATGCTGGATCTAGAGGATGTTCACTTTTTCTTCCTCCAACAAAATGTGCATTACATATCAAAGCATACCTTGTTGGCTGCCAATCATTATCAAATTTACTGAAATATAGATAACATTCTTTGCATTGTTTATATTATTTATATTTAGAATTGATTATTACATTAACAAAAAAGACGAAAAACAATTCAAGGTAGTAAACAATTAAAAGAAAACTAATAAAACTTTTAATTTTATGCTAAAGCAGAAGAACTTTACTTGTGTTTGATAACAGCTTGCACCCATTTTTTCCGTCTTTCAATTCTCCATTTGAATTTATTCGATGGGAAATGGTAAAAACTTACAGGATCGATCGCTTTATTCCCATATTTATTACTACATCCTTTTATGCAACAATATCGTCCTATTTTCCTCGATTTCAATTTTGTTTCATCCATTGCATAACCTCAATTGGTCATACTGTTCAAGAGTCTTTGTTTAATTCTACAGATGGCGTATTTTTCTACCTTTAAAAGTTTAAACACTTGCTTAAAACTCATGTTAGCCAATAAAAACTCATTTAAACTAAACTAAACTTGCTTAAAAAGATCGGTAACGTTGAAAAATGTAATTTCTTTTTTTTTCAAAAATAACAATTTATTCATTTTCCAAAATTATTCTGATTTTAAAAAAGTAGTATTTAAAAATTGCTTTTTAATGATATTGAATATATAAATTTCAAATATTTACTGTTTTTAAAGTAAAAACAGAGAAACGTTATCACAAATTATTTTATTTTCTTAATTGCCACTGCTTCACATAACTATGTTTTTTCAATATAATTTATTATTTACTATTAAATGAAGTAGTCAGTTTTCATAGTTCATAAAAAGTTTTATTAGTTAGTCTCAATATCAATCATTATAAATAATTTATTGAGATTTCAAGCTCTTCATGACCACAAAGCTCAACTTTTACACTCAATTAAGAAAAAAATTGTTTGATTTATTTTTTAGAGCAGTAAAAGGCACCTTCTACTATTTATTCATACAGATATTATTAAATTTAATGACTATTACTTATATAAATATTAAGTTAAGTACGTCACTCTGTTTCACAGAAAAGTTTATTCAAAACCATAAAATTCCAGATCGACTTGGAGAAGGCAACTCTCATAATGGATGACAGTTTCACGACTTCGATAATCTCGGGCACGCGGATCCCGCTCAACATAGAGAAGCCGGTGGCCTGCTGGGACGAGGTTTTCCACGTAGGTGGCCGTAGGATCAACGTCGACGTGTGCGTCGCTCCGGTTCTCGTTTGTACCGAGCCTAGTCAGACCGCTGGCGGCGGCGACAACATCTCCAGCGCCGGACTTGTACTTCAAATCTAAAGGACTTATGCGATTATAAGGCCGATAGTTGCTGTTACCAAAGTTTTGCATAATTTCTTGCTTAGTTATTGGCCTAAAAGTAATTTTTGAAGTTTAATTTAGGATTATTCCTTCTAAGAAGTTTGAGTAATATTGTTTACATTGAATAAATAATTATGCAGAATTATGGAAAGTTGTAGTTATAAAATCTAAAGTTTTTTTGAAACTTTAGAAACAAAACTTGAAAATTATTCGAGTTTAAAAGGATTAGGTGAGATAATTGTTTGGTAACAGTAACCATTGCGGCATTATGTAAGTAACAGTTTGTCGAAAGATTCGTATTCGGAATGTTTTTTTGCTTCTACATGACAGGGCAATAAGTTTTGACAATTCTCTTTTCCAGTGTTTTTAAATAATTATAGTCAATTTTCGTACTTACGTATATGTTGTTAGAATTTATTATACACAGACAAAAAAAAATGTTAATTGGAAGTTAAAAACTTCGATATGCATGGCATTTGTGTCTGGAACTATTATAAGACACATTCCCTTTTTATTAGAAAAATAGAATTTTTTAAATTTTGACCGTAGATTAGTTCACGATAATTCCTAAATGAACGATGAATTAATCTGAAAAAGCAGAATTCAGTTGCAAGTTCTAGCATTTGTATATTTTCACTTTAGTCGATAGTTATGTAAGGTCACTTGACCTGAAATGTTTGATTTTTAGAGATGCTTAGATTTCTAGATTTTTGGCGTTTCCTTGTAGTCATTCCATTTTTCTCTTCACTGACTGATTGTGTAAGCCTATAATTACATTATTAATGTAGCATTTAAAATTTCGCGCAACGAAATAATATTAGAAATTTCATAAATGCTAGCCTAACCCCAGGATAAAAATATTATTTACTGGTTTTTTCTGGTCATAAAAGTATTCTTAATAAAAAGAATACGCTTGGTAGTCATAAATTCAACTGCCCAAATAAAAATGATGTTATACGTTTATAACTTTTTATTTGTAAAATTTTATATTAAACATTTGTACAGTAGCATATTAGTGTATTCTCGGGCCATTTTATTTTATTTTTACTTTAAAATCAAACATTTACCAAAAGTAGAATTATAATTGTACTTTTTATGCATAAAATGCCAATGTAAGGAAAAATCTCTGAAGTCATAACTGCAAATTTAAGAGACTTTTCCAATAAACCGAATGTTATATTTAGATACACTATAAATCTTGTCTTTGTCATGTTTGATGTTTAAATTATAATTTTCAATGATTTTTATAATTTTATTAATTAACTTTGAAAAACAGTGTTGTAAAAATATTTTAGCGATAAATGTTTTTTATATAAAAATTAAAATAAATTTTATAGCATTTGTACATTTATCTTCAGTTTTGTGGAATATAATAGTACAAATGATAAAATTTATTTTATTCTTTTTTAACGCGTTGAAAACGTAACTTACAACACTATTTATTATAAAGAATGAAACAAAACTAATCATGTAATATAGCATGTACATGAAGTAACAAGAAATAAAATATCTGGTCATTTTGAGTTTTAATTATCGTGTATTTTTATTTTATAATTCCATCCCAACTGGGATCAATATACAACATAACAATAAAAATTGTACCCAAGTCGCCTATTCAATATGGTATTAGATTTTTCCTTATCGCGAATGTCTGTTTCCTAAATGTTTTTTAGTCTTTGTCATAGTTTTAATAATTCACAAATACTTTTCTTGTAAACACTATTTTTTTTATTTGATTAATACTAAAAATACTTCGAATAGTGCAAATACGCGTGGATCTCGCGTATTTTTAAAAACTGTACAAATAAACTAAGACAGTACGTAAAAAAAGAGAAAAAAAACAATGATAAATGTAAAGTGATTATTCTACAGGATCATTCGTTGGAGCATGAAAATATATTCTACATACACTGCATGTTTTATTTGAAATGTGGAGTACTAGTTTGAATGTAAAATTGACTATTTTTGTCCTTAGATTGGGGCTATGAAAATATAAAATTTCGACTGAGCGACGTCGCTGACGTTCTTTTGTAATGGATTACTTTATTTTTACAATTTAGTGTAGATAATAATCTACTTACAGAAAAGTTATAAGTTCATTGTTAAAAAACAAAGATTTGATTTCAAAACTTTGCAGTATACGTTCCTACTAATATTTTAATAACTTTTCTATTATTTGTTGCTTTCAATTTTTACATTTTTGTCATTTGAATTTTTTCAAAGAAAATTTTTGTTAAAATTCATTCATAGTACTTTAGTGTTAGAAAAATAAATATATTCTATTCACACATAAGTCTTTAATATATATTGTTTATAACTTGTATAACTATTCTCATCTCGAAATCAATGAAAATGTAAAAATCATTTTCTAATTTAAAAGAATTAAACTTTGAAAGGAATGTAATTGTATTGAAAAATCACTTACGAAGTATCACTATTATTTTTTTCTAAAGAAGCCACTATTCAGAATGAATTATTTCTTAAGAAATTCTAACATTTTCACTTAGTGATAAAATTCCTTTCAAAACTTCAAATTATGAAAAAATTCTTAAAAAACACTGTTTTCGAACGAATTTCCGACTTAAAATACAAAAACCAGATCGAATATTCTCACAGCACTCGCTCAGTCGATAAAGGAGAACAGTTGTCAATCTTTACACGCGATTTCACCATTTTACAGAATTGTATCGCCTTCATCGATGCCTAACATTCTGAGATCGTCCGGCCCTGGGGCTGTCTCGAGTTCAGGCTCTTGTTGCGTGATTTCCGGAGGAGGCTTATCCATATAGTCTGGTCCGTAACCCACACATCCAAGCATACTGTACATAGAACCGTACATTATCGTACTCTCTTGAGTATGTGATTCGTCTTCAGCATTCTCTTTTGGAAAAATGATATCGAGGGCTTCTTGAAGGTCTTCAGGCAAAGGTGCACCGTCTGCGCGCTTCTCGGGCTCTGGCATTTCTGTCATTTCTGGAGCAATGGGAATTACTGGCACTGATACTCCTGGTACTCCTGGTACGCCTGGTACGCCTGGTACGATACCCGGCACCTCACCGGCAGTGGGTATCGGCGGAGGAGGAGTGGCGTATATACCAGGTGGAGGTATCTGCATCTGATGCATATAAGGCATTTGTTGCATAGGTGTCTATAAAAAAAAAAAATAAAAAAAATAAATAAATATTTGTTATACCTGAAAAATTCACTGTTCAAATATTAAATAAATTTACGGTCGCAGGTGGATGAACGAAAGTATTCGTTACAAATGGAGGCGGTGGTCCTGTGTGAGTAAACGGTGTCGGCGTGGGTTCAGGTTTCTTTGTATATCCTGGAGGTGGTCGGCTAGTATTAGGCAATTGTGGTGTTGCTTTTGTCGAATCTTCCTTTACAGTTTCTACATTCTCTATAATCGTTTCTTCCAACTGGTCTTCGATATCCATGTCGACGACTTCTATCTTGTTAGTAGCACTTCCATTAGCGTTCGGTTGCTTTTCATTTAATGTCGGTGGGGGCGGTGCTACAAGGATTTTCATCTGGTGGGCTTTGATGGCTGCTTGGTTGTTTGGCAGTTGGACTGGAGTAGCAAGCTTTGGTACATGCACAACCCCTGCAATTGGTAATGTAAAATAACAATCATTTTGATATAGAATATTTTATGGAGTCAACATTTATTGATCAGTACAGAAAAATGCTTACCGGGTGGATTAATTATTTCCGCAGGTACCTTTGGTGTATCTTCGAATTTACTTTGATTGTATGGCACTGGAGCAACTTCTTTCTCCGGTAACTTAGGGTCGTCTTTCTTTTTAAAGAGCGGCAAGCGTCCGATGAACGGCAGTTTACCCTTCATAACTGGTGGAGGTGCTTTCTTACTAGATGAGGAGTTGCTGCTACCCTTTTTTGATTTTGTATCACCACCCTTCTTATCATCAATAGATTCGTCATCGCGTTTGTATTTGTTGTCATATCGCTTTGGACTGTACTCCCGACCTCTTTCATGTCGTGGAGAGTCATTTGAGTCACGTCGTCTGCCTCGACTGTCATAATAGTCCCTGTGGAACATTTCAAGCATTTTTTTTTTTAGTATATTTGACAAAGTTTAAGGTAATCATTTTATTAACAAAAGCATAATTACGGGACGTAAACTAATTTAGTAATCTCCAGGGCTAATTAATTGTGAAAGCGCTGCCGAAAATTTCTTTTTCAGGGGCGAAAAAACATGCACCTATATTTTATTTAATGATTTTAGTGCTAATAAAGTATTTAGTGCTAATAGAGTATCAAAGAGAAATAAAAGGCTGCAGAGGGAAAAATAGACTATTTTTAACTCCTAATTGATTAAGAATGGTGAAAAAATAAAACCTACCTTTCTCTATCGCGTCCTCCTCTCCTTCTGTCGTATCTCTCATACCGTTCATATTTGTCATCTCTTCTATCCCACTTGTTATTATAATCTCTTCTATCATCCTTATACCTATCTCTATCTCGGTCTCTATCGTCATCTCTGTCTCTTTCTTTGTCCTTCTCTTTATCCGTGGCATTCTTCACCGGCATAACTTGCTGTTTGGTCCAGAAACCCATGTGTGGTTTTGGCATGTCTTCGGGTTTTGTAATAGGTATTGGTGGATTCTGAATTTTATTGTCTTCATCTCTTTTAATCCAGAAGGATCCAGTGGTTTTTGGAGGCTCCTTAGGACCCCAAGCTTCTAAGTCGTTCTGAGCATTGCTTTGCTGTGATTGTGGGTGCGCCTTATTTTTCTCTGCTTCTTGCAAGGACTTCATCTTGTCTCTCAGAGAGTTCACCATTTCTCTATCCTCTGCGGATTCATTATTTACTGAAAAATTCAAAGTAAATTCAAATTTTATTAGTATGATTTTCTAAGACCGAACATTTTCTTTTTTTGAGTAAGTAAAAAGAATACTTTATTTCATAAGTATTAAATTTTAAGTTTTTATATATTTAAAGTTACTTTTAATTTCATTAAACATTTTATTTTAGTTTTATTACATATTTTATTATAATGAAACTTCCTAAAAGATAAGAAAAACTCTTACTCTATATTTTGGTAAAAAAGTATTTAAAATTTAAATAACATTATTCAATATGTTTTGATAATCTTTGACACATTTCAAATTCAGTATCAAGTAATTTAAGCATGACAATATAATATCTAAATAACGCTATTTTTTGCATACCTCCACCGTAGTTATCGTCATCATTGTGAAGACTTTGGCTAGAGCCCTTCATTTTGTTTCTCATCTGTACTCTGATGCTACGAGAAGGGTCTTCAGCAGCAAGCCCATTTTTGTCCTCCGACTCGTTGCTTTCTGAATCGCTTGAAGATTCAGAGTTGCTGCTTTTTGTCTTGCGTTTCTTCGTTTTCTTTTTGTTCTTTTTTGTTTTCTTCGACTTTTTAGACTTTGCCTGGGGAGTGTCATCCTTCTGTTTCTGAATCTCTAGCTGAATCTGCTTGTGCTTTTCATCTGAGAAGGCCTTCTCACGATCAGCCATCCAATCTGTTTCCCAGTGTGGATTTTGGTCAACAAACCGCTGTAATTGGGCGAATATGTAAATAAGATTATTTATATGTTATTTAATCTATCTAAAATTTAAAAAATTCAAAAATTTTATTTTTAAAATACTCGACGATACCTCTTTAAGAAAAAAAAATGAGACTTTTACAAGCAATTATAAATTTTGAAAACTTACACTGTAGTTCTCAGAGTGCTTTCGGGACTTCAAGTGCAAGCTGGCACAATGAAGATCCCCAATCCAAGAATTACATAGCTTGCAGTACCACGCAGTGGCCGGGCTGAAGAACTGCAATCCTACAGGCAGAAAAGAAGATAATACGGTTAAAAAATCACAAGCATTTGGTATATAGTTTAGCGAGCAATCTATATAATATAAACTTTCATGAACAATGACCTTGTGCTTATCCGCGACAATGCTCAAAGTGTCACACTGAAAGCAAAGGTTGATTTGTTCGTTAAATAGTAGGAGGCAATATTTCTCTGATGAGGTAAAAAGCTAATAACTATTAATTATATTGACGTCGGCTGAAGTCCTAAAAAAGGGTTGAAAAATAATTGGGTACAAGGCGAGTTTTCTATTTTATTTTGAATATAGAATTACATATAATAAATTACATCGAATAAATGCATAATGCATTTATTAAATATACCATAATTACTTAAATATAGACTTTTATCTACTTAATTACGGTATATTGTACATTATTTGTACAAACTCAAAAACATAAATATAATAATCTAAAAAATTGAAGATTTTCCTTGCCTTAATAAAGATAATTTTACATTTCGTTGATTACACTATTGAGTTTCATCTTCATCACTATACCATCACCAACCTAAATTAATAAAAATTTATGAACACTAGATATAAGAAAGTTCACACGCGAAAAAATTCAATCACGAATCACACAATCGTAGAAAATCTTCTTCCGAGCAATAATGTAAAACACACTTCGACGATGGTCAAATCATAAAAGCTTGAAGAACACGAGAAGTGCATATATTTTGCCAAGAAATAAAAAAAAAAGAATAGTGCGCTCTTCAAAAGCTGCTTTGAAATCAAAAAGTTTTATTTGGGCATGAAAATATATGCTCATAAAGAAATAAGTCACTGGCATTTTTCTTCAATACATACCAGGCACACGCGACAGTGTCTGCGCGAAAGCTACGGAATTTCTCTAAATAATTAGTAAAGAGAAGGAGTTTACTTATTGAAAATCAGCATACCTTTGATCGGTGTTCTTTTCGTTGGTAACCCGGGATAATATGGCACTTCCTTCTCTGCTCCTTCAAGTTTGCTGTCGTGCCAGGGCATGTCGACTATTTTCCGTTCCTGTAACAGAAAAACAAACGTGACACTTCATACGATTTTTAAAAGAAAATATAATTTATCTTCCTTGAGTATTAAAAATGAATTAACTTTGATCGATTTAAAGAATTGGAAATCAAAAAGTTAAGAGATTTACATTTTTCTATATTAAAAATTTTCTATTTTTTTTTTTTTTTGTTTTTTTGTTTTTTGATTTAACAATAATTAAATACACAAAAAAGATATATTTAAAATTATGAGCCAATGAAAAAATCGTGGTATAAATAAACTTACCAAGCAGGTTTCTTTATGCTCATTGCTATGCAGATGATTTAAGTATTCTTTAGCTGTTTTGGGAAAGATGTCACAAGTTTTGCACCAATGCATTTCCGGATCGTAATGTACGAAGTTGTATGCAGGTTTCGAGTGATCATCGTCTTTTTCGTCCGAATTTGGAGTATCTGCAGAGGATTTAGAGAAATTCTCCTTCGGACTTTTTGAATGCTTAACAGACTCTGGTTTATATTTTACTTTCAAGTCGTCGACAGTCATTTTGTCGCCAATAATACCGGTTAGCATATCGATCACATTGTGTATCGATTTCATTTTGTTTTGAATCTCCACCTGAAAATAAAAGTAAAATATTATTAATTATTACTAATTTTACTACTAAAGTTATGAGTATTCTAATGGTTTCAATTTACTAAACTTTTTTTTACATACAAATTTTAAATATTTTATTTAAAAAATGTAACAATTTAAGAAGAAAAAATATGTTTTAAATTTTAATCAGTTTATAAATCTTTTTAAATGTATTCCTTGAAGTTTACTTTAAGTTTAATAAAATTGTTACGAACCTGCAACTTTTGGTTTTCCTTAATAATGCGATTATTTTCTCGACCTCCTTCCTTGCCGATTTCTTCAAACTGTTTCCGGAGAATTTCTAACTCACGTTGCAATGTTGATGACTTCTTTATGTACTCTTCACGTTGTTTTGCAAGCGTTGCTTTTTGTTGTTTTAATTCTGCTGCAATGGCTGGTTGTTGTAGAAGAATCATTAATTAATAAAGACAGGTTGCATGCAAGGATAGGAAACAGTGACTATTTTATTTATGAAATAGGATTTTACGTAAAAGAACAAAAGTTTTACAAAATTCCAATTTACCACTGCTATGTAGATTATTAAGGTACTAGATTACTAAGGTTTCCAACAGTTTTACAAGAAAACAACATTTTTTTACAAATTTTGAATTTAATATATACATAAACATAATCTAGTAAACTTTAATAAGTAATGATTAAAGATCTTTGTTAAATTCGCGAAAAACATCATTTAAAAAGTACTAGCAATTAATTTAATAAATTGTTGGATTTAAAGTGAAATAATTTTACTGTATCAAACTCCATTTTTGAAAAAGGTAGTAACTTATTTTAGTAAAGTTCTAAATTCGTTATCAATTAACGTTAATCAACGGTCTTTAATCTTATTTTCTACATAAAAAATAGGAACTATAATCTACTGAATGTAAGGGATAATCCAAAGCAGCAGGTAAAAGTATAAAAAAATGTAAGTTATACACACCTTCTTTTTTATTTTCCTCGGGTCTGCTGCTGACAGCGGCCAAAAGAGCAGCTTGCGCTGCAGGGTCAACCACGCGTTGCTGGGATGCCTCACCCCGACTAGGCATCGTTGCGGCTGCAGCAGCAGCCGCCGCTGCAGCCGCAGCCGCTACTGCTTGCTGCTGACTGTTATACTGTACATTTCCTTGCCAGTTCGCCGGCGGATAATCCTGTGAAGAGAAAACATTTTCCAAAGCTTAGATTCGCTCAAAACTCGCTCCCTTCCAGCTGGTGCGAAAACCTTTTTCTCTCTCTTACCTTATGTAGCTCCTGTCGTTTACTCTCTTACGGATTTTGAAAACGCGAACTTTAGATTGGCTTTTTATAGATTTAGAAATTTTCTATTTTTATTGAATCGGAGCGACGTAAAAGTGAGTTTGATTTAAGGGCAAAGATACAGAAGTCTGTATGGAAATGTTGGTTAATAGTATACTTACGCTTTACTTTCTTTGCATGTACACGCAAATATAAATGTATACAGATACTTAGCGCCATTATGCAATAATAATGCAAAATGAAGATTTTGCATGTAATAACATGATATCTATTTTCAGACGTTCTATTTGTTGATTTACGTAAGACGCTAAAATAACAAGAGACATAAAAAGTGTCCCTAACGTTTTTACATAATACATGTTTCTATTTGATGATTTTTGAGTTGTTCCTGTTTAGTGAGATAGTTTTTATTATGCAAGGTAACAACTTACATTTCGATAGCCAGATGATTGCTGGTAGTTTGCATAATCAGGATAACTTTGACCATAATTATAGTTGTAGTTTCCATATCCCTGAGCATACTGCATTGGAGGAGGTGGTTGACTAGTATTTGGTGGTGGAGCAGCCTAAAATATTTTTTTAATATTAAATTTGAAGAAAAAATTAACTTATATGAATCATTTGAATTACAAAATAAATCTTACATTGTACTGATTTATAACTGGATACCCAGTATTTGGTGGATTAGAAGCTTTGTTAGTTTGTTGCATGTTTGCTTTCCATTCCTGCTCTCTGGAACTTTCTTTTCTTCGGCTACTTCTCTCCCTTGAACTTGATCGACTTCTTGATCTTCTATATCTCCTTCTAGGTGATGGTGACCTGTCGTATTTCTTTGATCTTCTTCTCATACCATCAGACTCTTCGCTAGGACTCCGAGGTCCTTTTCTCCTAGTTTCTTGCTCCATTGGTGGTGCTTATTTCACTTTATAACTGAAGAAAGTAATTATTTTATTAGAATCATGCAAGCATTGTGAAATATTTCTTTATGTCAAGGGAGAGTAAAATTTATATGCATAAGTATTATTGTTTTAGAATGATTTTTATGTATTTGATTTGATTTTTAATTTTTAATTTTTGATAAGATTTCTAGATGACCCTTTTGAACTTAAATTAAACAAGTATTGTTATTTATATTCAATAAAATTATTGAAACTAACTAATTTTATGAAAATATTTTCTTAAAAAATATGGCATAAACACTGATTTAATGCAATATCTATGCTCAAAATAAAGCAAAAACTTTATTTCTTTAACTGTATCAATATCAGCACAGTATTTTTTTTTATCATTTTCAGCACTGATGTACAAACAATGAAACAGTGATTAAAATCAGCTATGGCATTAAAATGCTACCTGCAAATGTAATAAACGAAACCCATCAGTTGCATGGAAACAAATAATTCTTATGTAAAATTGAAAGTAATACAAGCATCACATATTAATAAAACACGCTCACGCACACCATCAAACACGCAACATGCCAACCCAAGTCAGAAAGTTGAATCATCTCTATCATTTTCTATTATTTCCCACCTTAAACTGAATTAAAAATCTCAGATCAGAAACAGCAAAAATTTCTCTCAAAACTGAAAATTAAACGCAACACTAATTTATAGCAAAAATCCGCGCGGGCAAGCGTCGGCCATTAGGCGACTCGTGTGCCCGCGTTGCCTCTCCCCAAATAACCTCACAAACTTCACAAAATGTACCTGGTAGCTTGGGATGCGTTGGCGCCTCAACTGCTAGTAACTGGGTATCTGGGGCTGCGTACGCATACCTACTTCCTGCAGAAGATGTTCCAAAACGTGTTAGAGAGGATCTTGGAAGCTTCCTATCTCCCGGTATGTGCACTACGTATGTACGATCGTGTGCACTACGATTCGGTCGAACAAGAACTGGGTTGGCAAACCAAATACCACGCTGCGCATGCGCATAAAAGCTGTTCGGTCACGCTTGCGCTAATTGTGGCTTGCTAGTTGCTAATAAACTTTAATTGTTCGGTTCCGAGAATGTTTATGGTGTGTGCACGACAAGTGTCTCGCGGTAATTATATCTCATTTGAGTCACGCTTTATTATCGATGGGTAATTAGAATTCGGCATTGAAAATGAAGTTGTCATGAAAATTGACGTCACATTGTCCGTCAAGATAAGCTGACTTGACCGTTACCTTACCTTGTAAATTGAAGTCACAGCTCGTGCAGTCGTCGTCGAGTGCCAGAGTGCAGACTTGCTTCGGACTCCGGAGTACCGGAGTTCGGATTTTCGGAGTAATAAAGTTTACTGTTCCCGGGGTAAATTTTTTCGCCCGATTGTAGTGCAGCGCCATAGCGGTCATTGTATCGTTTTGTGACAATAACGTTGTACTTCATAACTTTGAATGTAGATACAGAAGTCTAATTATTTCAAATATTTGTTCTAAAGTATTGTTTCTTTTAAAAAAAAAAGAAAAAAGGTAAAAACAATATACAGTAGATACAAGAATTATCGTTGGCAAAAGTTATTTTGACTGTAAATTATGTTGACTTGATTTTAATTAATAATTTCAAGAAAGTAAATAAGTGCCTTCTTTTAATTTAAATGAAATTATTTACTTTAATTAACAAAAATTTCGGATATGATTATAACAGAGCTTATAAAAATTGTTCTTATCTGCGATAAGATCACTTCCGATCTCTAATTTGAAATTGCCCGCCAGGAAAAACTACCCTTACCAACGAGAACGCAATTCTTATCCTAGAATTATCGAATTTTTAATGTTTCCCTCAATTCCCTCAATTGCCCATCCGCATCATCAGTAACGTCATCGCGAGCCGCCCAGCTCGTCCAGGACCGGCGTACTCGTCACGTAGGCCGCCAGCAGCGAAGCGAAGGAATAAGCAGCGTGAGCGGGGCGCCGGCGCTTTTTCGAGCTTGCAGCGCATGCGCAGCTCGCTCGATGGCACTGGACGCGCGCGCGCGCGATCAATGCTGGAAATAGCGCACGGGCGGCCCCGAGTCAGTCTTCTCCTCGACGACGACTCGAAGATCGCCTTCCTCGGGCTCAGGTCGCCGCGCGAGTTGCCCACCAAGTGCTTCGGAACGAGCTTCGCCAGCTGCTGCCGGACGACATGACGCGGAAAAAATGCTCGGAGAGGCGGTGTGGCTGATGGGGCGCAGATCGTGAGTATCTTGTGCACTCCTCGTCCCTCTTCCCCGACGAGCTTCGCTGTGCTGCCCTGCTGCTCTGACGTTTCTCTCTCGTCTTAGCTCTGCGTGTTTTTTTTCTTTGCGCGACCGCGGGGCTTCGGTTCGATTAGAGGCCGAGAATTGAAAGAGTGCCCTTGATCGATTTTGAAGTAGAAGATGGAACACGGGTTTCGCCAAGGCCGGTGGCGGATGAAGGACCTTCGGCCAGGTCGGAACATCCCCTCGCACTTTATTGAGTCGAAAAGATTCGAGGCTGGCTTTTGTCATTAGCGTGTTGGGTCTTCAGAAAGTGAAAGTAAGGTTGGGGGAGATTTAAGAAAGGTTCGATTTTTGAGAAACCGAACGCCGCGTTCGAATACTTGAATTTTAGACGTTCGACGTGTTAGATAAAAGTTTGGTTTAAAATTTGATCAAAAACGAATTCATTCAGTTCTAATGACTTAATATAATCGGATTTGAATGTTTAAACATTAGCAAATGTTATTCACATTTTGCAAGAGAGGCATTTGACATTTCCACATTCGAGAAAACCCATTAAATTTGGAGTCGTCATGCAGCTGCGTATTTTAGTCCTCGTTCATTCATGAAAGAAAATCGGAAGAATCAATTCTCACCAAGTACATGTGACGTTATGATGAAACACTTTCTATTCTAAATGCGTGAAAATATTGATTTTCAAATATCAGGCCATTTTTATTCTACCTTATCTGCTGCAGTTGATTATTTTTACTTAATGAAAAATCTATGCCGAGCTTGAAGTTTCAACATTTTTGAAACTTGTTTTTCAGTTCCAATATAGAAATATTCCTGTCACCTTGGAATTTGCTTTAACCTCAAAACTTTCGAGTATTCACTTCACGTTCGCGTAGAAATTCAATCATTTAATCTATGCAACTGCTCTTATTATAAGACTATATGTAACTTTTTCTGCTCCAATGAAGATGTTAAGCTTTTTTAATGCCTCGAAAATAGTCGTTTTAAGTCGAGATACGGAATTTTTTGTAATGAAATACATTTCATTTTTATTAATATAATAAATTTATTGATTCATTACAACGTATTATTGAAAACTCCCGTTTTAGTAGAAAATTCTGTTTTTTTCCTCATTTATAAATTTTATAAATTGAAATATATTTTTCTTTCCTAGAATTTTAAAAGTTTTATCTTTTATGTTTCGATTACAAATAATATTTTTTTTTTACTTTGCTATTTTTTATAGTTTTTTACATGAAATCGTTTATGCAGCAAAGCTATTTGCGTATGATATATACAGGTAAATACTATATATCTTTTCAATTGATTGAATTAAAAATTTGCCCATTTATTTTGTTACACATTAAGATTTGGTTTAAATTTAAAAACTTTGATGTTGAAATAGACAAATCCTACTTTAAATTTTAATCGGAAAAATAGAAATATTTTGAGTGATGTAGTTACAGTTTCCTTATTTTGACGGTTACTGTAGTCGTAAAAACGGGAGCATTTGCGGTCGATTATTGAATGAACTGACACATAAACTTGTACCTAGTCAGTTTCGCACCAGTTTTACGTCAAATTGAATCTTCTTCACGTCCGAAAGAATAACTTTTCTATTGAATTTTTCAAAGCTATAAATTTGAATATCGCCTATAAAAAGTGAGAACGGATAATATTTCTTTACGCGTAGAATTATTTAAAATAAGCTTACATGCTGAATCTTGGTGCATTCAATTAATGAATTGGGTTAGAAACAATTTGCATCAATTTAAATGCGAGTTTCGTGCACTGACTTCGACTTTCATAAATAGAGCGCGAAAATCGACTGTTTAAATTTAAAGTGCACATTTGCAATTAAACACTTACTGTTAATAAGTTCGACTAACCTGTTAGTCAAATTTTAAAGTGGTTATAAGCGTAAGCGATAGTGCTTCTAATTATTGCTTATCAATTCCAATTTAGCGCACCATTGATGCCTATAATTAAGCAAAATATATTTTTAAAGCGAATCAGCTTCCTCTTTAATACATTTAAAAATTATTTTAAAATAATACAAAAATATTACACTGACAGGTATATTAATAGCTGCACTGTATTAACTACGACTTATATTTATATATTTTTATTTTTGATTCGAAAGGAGATATACGAATCATTATACGATTTCACTATGGAGAAGCAGCTATAAACCTCACTCGTGAATACCATTAATTCCCTAACGAACCCAATATTCAATCGAAAACTAATCAAACCCCACAAACATTCTACGGATATCTTCCATTGTCGCCTCTCTCCTACCGCGACAGTCTCTCTTCTGCTCCTTCGTACTCTTCGAGCGTCGTAGTTAATTCGATATCGAGCCTCTCCGCGCAGCTTTTCAAGCTCTCTCTCTCTCCTCCCAAGTAAAAAGAACTTCCACCCAGGCAATCCAGAGCTCAACTCGAATCATTACCGTCCAAAATCATGCATTAACGTGCCGCGACCGACGAGCACCTGCGCCGTCTCGAAAAAGACGTCCCTTCGGAAGCTCGCATTTCCTCTATACACGTATATACGAGGCATGCTCGCCATGTGCAGCGCGCACCCCGACGGTGCGGCCTCCCCCCCGTGCACGGCAGCCGGGGGGGTGGAGGACACAGTCGTGCGTGCGCACTTGCGCAAGAAAGCGAGAGTCCGAAGGGCCGACGGCGGCGGCAGCGGCGGCGGCGGCGAAGGTCCCCCTGCCTCGGCAGGAGCATCGATCGCAGGACGCGGCAGTCCGCTCCTCGCCGCGTGGCGGCCGCTTCTTCTCTCGCTGCTCCCCCCCTGGGCGTGTGAGTTTTCGAGTCCGTGTAAGCTTGCGAGGGTGGGTGGGGTGCTTGCTTTCGCTGCTGCTGCTGCTGCTGCTGCTTCGGTGTCCTTTAGGAACTCTGGGGTAGAAGCGAGTCGAGATTTCTCCGCGGGTTCGAGAGCCTGGCTGTTGGACGGGGCGCGAGGTGCAGTTTTGGAAAATGTGGGATATATTAGAGTCTGGTACGAGATTTATTGAAAGGGTTTTTTAAAACTTTACTCTGAGGCAGTTTTTATTTTGAGGGTGATTATAAATCAGTAGTAATTTGGGAAAAGGCAAGTGTCGATTATTTTGCTTTATGTTTAAATTAATTTTATTGATCAATTTAAATTTAATATAATTCAAAGATTTTTGAAACGCTCAATAAAGTATCTGAAAACTCGACGACACTTCTACCAGAGTTATTAATGTCATTAAAGATACCTCTGCTCCACTTGTAATGCAATCCACGATTTTTCTATCTGTTCCTACGATCAGGCATTATTCAAGGTATTATTTAAGTTCCCAATCTTAGAGTTCCAGTGTCGATACATCATCCTGATCCGTTCCATTTTTGTCTTCTCTTGATTTACTTTTATCGAATTCCATTTTCCGGGAGAGATTCGGTCCCTTCGCTTTCCACAGTATTGGATATCTTCTGCGCATCTCTTTGTTATTCTCTGTGTATCTTTGTGATACTTCGTGTAATCGCTGTATTTGTTTCGGTGTAGTATCTTTGTTGTGTTTCACGTTTTTGAACCGATGTGTATTGGTGTTCTTCGAATTTGTATTGTTTTCTGTATTTTTAATGCAATTGGTTTTTTTTGTGTGAAATTTCATATTTTTAGATTTTTCTAATTTTAAAATATTTTATTCGTTATGAAAAAGTTATAGATATCGATTTTTGGTCCGTTTATTTTTAATGTTCTCTTTAATAAAAAAAAGTCGTTATGTACACTGAAATCTTTATGTAATGCATATGGAGGTAAAATAATATTCTTATAGCATCTATTAGATTTAATTTTTAATATGCGAAAGTAAAAACTGCATCATTCCCCGACTATAACTCTTCAGGAGAAAAAATAGACTTTTATATTCAGCGCTCGCGTTTTTGTTCCAACTTTAAATTATTTCTGAATAACATTAACCGAGACTGTCATTTAACTTTATTCCGCCGAACAACACCGTAATTCCTCGTACAGAATAATCGATAATTTGATATCGAGAAAATTTCTATTAAAACGCACGACGATCGTAAATTTAATTTATTGAACCAAACGTCGCTCGAACATTTCGAACACAACGCCGCGGCTTCCCGAGCGTAGCGCAACGCTAAAAATCCGCACTCGTTTCAATCTAAAAATCGCGCGCGTCCTTCACCCACTTGCGCCCGATTCCGCGTACGCGAATTATATACCATCTCCCGCGGCCGCGCGGATGAACTTGATCTTCGACCCGGGAAGAAGGAAGACCGGAAGGAGAGCGAACGCGGGCGGGGCCGTTTTTAGCGCGAAAAAAACACGAGACGCGGCCTTTCGTAATGGACGAGTGCGGTAATTACGAGTGGACCTCGTTAGAGCGAGGTAATAGGACGCGGCCGAACGTCGTGAATATTGTGGGATGGGTGATAACTGGCGGTCGCCTGTTTTAGAGGATGCCTCGTCGCGCGAGGAGAAACACAAGCTTTATGGAGCAAAATTGGTTTGTGAAATTTAATAGGTTTTTTTTTTTTTATGATGGTGATGAGGATGTTAAAGGCAAACACGGTTTTACTGATGAAGATTTAATTAATTTATTGGGTGTCAAAGTTGTTAGTCGGAATGCTGTTTTAAGTATAGCATATTAGCGGTAATTAAATGCGATAAAATAAATGTTTGCGTGACGTGTAATCTTTATTTGGGGCTTGTTTGAAGAAATGTATTTGATTTCAAAACGTGAATCTGAATAAATGTAAATTTCAAGTAGCCTTTACGACGTATATATTACAAGTTACAGAAAAGCATAACTTTTACAAAAATAAATATAAAAAGCCGCTAAATTTTTAACGATTGAAAGTACGGTTGCCAGTAATTAAAAAGGAATTCTCTCACATTGTCGCAAGCTAGAAATAAACTTTGCTCAAACTATTCAACGGCTATTTTTCCGCTCTTGAAATGTCGTAATTTCTGCATAACTTTGATCAAAGACCTCGCAGTTTCTAAAGAACAAGAAAAAAAGTATACTTCATCCCAACTTACCCTATCTTCTATTAGAAGTACACTTACCGTAAGACCGAAGAGTCGTGCCATAAATTTCAGACGCGCTAGAACGAAAAACACCCAACCGTCCCCTCCGCCACCGGTTTACCAAAAGCTTGGAAAAAACATCAAGCAACAGTTAACCTCGACATCTCCACCGAAAAAGCCCCAGTTCGCAGTCGCGAGGCCTCGTCAGCCGGCCGATAAACAAGTCATTAATCAGGCCAATAGCAGTGACGAGCGGCGCACACAGAGCCTCCTCGCCCACTGACCCAGAGAGAGAGGAATCGCGAGAAAAGAAGCCGCGCGGACGATCGAACGCCCGTCGTCGCGCGGCGCGCGCAGAAAAGCTCTGCGAAAGCTCTCTCGCGGCGAGAGAGAGAAAGAGAGCGAGTCACGGCTGATGAACTTTAATTAAAGCTCTCGCGAAAATTGCTAGGGGATTTTGTCGGGCGGTCTAAAAATACGGAGATCCTTAGCGCCGTAATTCTCGAGGAGCGGGGCACTCTTTTTTTTTTCTTTTTAAATGAGGAAAGGAGTTCGTTATACTTCGACGACGGAAATGGAGCCGGCTTCGTCACGCCTCTTTTGACGAAACCCGATTTCGAGTTGATATTTGTCACTTTACGAGGAAATAGCATGAAATTAAATGTTTTATTATTCAAATAAAGTGCGTTGACGCGACGACGCAGTTTTTCAATTCATATATTTAAAATTTAATTTCACCGAGAAGATCAAATTTTTGCTGTTTTTAACTTTTAGAATTAGTTGAAAAAAAAATTCTACGAATTTTCAGCTCAACATAGCTGATTTATCGCTTCAAAAATAAAAAAATTCAGAAGCTTCTCCGCGTTGAAATACACGTCTTGTAAGTCTTGACCTGCTCCCAATGTCTTCTGATAATCTAAAAGAAAAAACCCAACGCGAAAACTTTCACATCTCCGCAATTACTTCTTCCGCGCCATCCCTCCTTCACCCTCAGTAAATAAACCGGCCTCGCTAATCCAATCAAGCCCGTTTCGACTCCTTTTTCGGCACATCCCCGTTCAACGCGTTTCTCGTTCCGCCGCGATAATCGTCAGGCCGGAGGAAAAAGAATTTCGGGGTGGGCGTAAATCGCGTAATCTCCTGCGGCCGCCGCGACTTTCGGCAGGTTTCCCTTCGCCCCCCACGGCCTGCCCGTCTAATCGATAACTTCGAAGCGGTGTGCCACTGTTCTGGCGTGGCCCTCCCCCCTAAATCCCCCTCCTTCGGCGTCGACAAAAAAAAAAGGGAAAACTTTCCGTCGTCGTACGACGCGGCGACTCCGTCGCTTGGAATCGAGCCTCGATGCACCTGCGAACAATATGCCTCGTTCTGATGTGGATACGCCTGCGTTCGGGGGCGGGAGGAGGGATGTGGGTCAAGGTTGGGCCTGGAAATCGCTTGTTATAACCTAAAAATAGGACGCTCCGGCGCGGTGAATTATTCAGTTGTGTATTATTGGGAGGTTTATTTTTTTCGCGGGTTTCGGACTTTGGCCGAGACGAAAATTGGTTGAAAAGAGGAGCTCTTGAATAAGAGACTGCTTGGATATATATATGATTTAATCGAATGCTTAGCTGCTTGTGATGATTGGAAGAAGTTCAGTTTTTCAATCTTGATTTGATTGATTGATAAAAAGAGGCGCTAGACTTTCTTCAATTTACTTGAAATTAAAAAGATAAGATTGAATAAATGCTTTTTTTAAAAGGAGAATTTGATAATGGATCATGAATCATTTTTATTGTAATTTTGATAATCATTAATATTTTCATATTTAATAATACTTATAATATTGTAATAGACTAAAACTTTTAAAAAACTTTATAGTAGTTTAGAAATTTCTCCAATAATTTCGTTAATAAAAAAAGCATATATCAATCAGGATTTTATGTCACCGCAGTTTGGAACTTTAATTTATTAAAACCTCGTTAAAAACGATTGAGGATTAAAGTAAATCGATTTAATTGCTCAGGCGAATTAGAACTTGTTCTTTCTCGGACATTATCTCCAAAATAGGTCTAAAAAAACAATAATCGTTTTTCATTTCGTTCCCTTAATTACGCAAGTTATCTAATTGCATTTTTAACGCCCAGATAAAAAGTTAATTCAAAATTACACACTAGTTTATATGCAAAACAATGTACACTCGGTAGAAATTAATTTTTAGCGCTGTTAAATTTATCGCAGTCGCTTTTTCTGTACGTAACAAAATTCTGGATAACCGCTGAAAGTGCCCACGTAAGCGTACTCAAGGATATTTGCGAACCCACACGAAAACCAATAAAAAGAATTCTACCGTAAATTCCCTACTATATGAACAATATAACCACCTTAATTTCTAACTGGAATAAAAAATAATAAAACAATTAGTATAATTAAAATAATAAAGGATATATACTCTCCTAATACAAAATTGACACTCGAACGACGAGTGCGCACATCACCTGGCGCAATAAAAGGACTCGGAATCAGGTCAGATTTAATAAATGGCCGGCTCTTTGATTTAGCTTCCGCGCGGCGCGTTTTAAAAGGACAAGTGCAACGACACATGACGGCGCTCCGCGCGGCTGATCGATCCCTCTGCCTCTGCGCTTCTCCTCTGCCTCGCCAGCCGTGGAAAATAGTTCCGAACAACTGAATTCATTAATTAAAAAGTTCAACGCCGCCGATCGGGTTGCGTATATTATGCGCTCTGCTCGTTAATCAATTTTGCGAAGGTGTACTGCCACGGTGGTGTATGCTTAAGGATAAATTGCGTTTGCTATGGTTCGGGAGCTTGTTTTGAAGCCAATCTCTTGCGGCTGAGGTTCTAATTAACGAGGAGTGGGGGATTGAGGATATTTGTCGATGAATAATTGGCTTAGTTTTTTTCATTGTAGTTTAAATAAAGGAAAAGTTTTGAGACCGTAATTGAAAAAGAATTTGTGATGGCTTTGGGGATTAAAAGTAATAAAAGTTTTTTATTTCGCGAAAATGGAAGTCTATTTATATTCAAGATATGCTCCATAGAATTCGCAGAATGAAAAAATCTTATCTTAATAAAATTAAAGAGGAGTTATACAATTTTTTCTTACCACATGTGCTTAATAAGTATTATTGATTCAATTTTCTATAAAGTTTAAGAAAATTAGAATTTTTCTTTAGTATATTTGCCACGAAAGATATTCAATTGTATTTAAATTCTATATACATATATTCTACAGTGAAAAAAATTAGAATTAGTTACACCAAAGTTTACTGAAGATTCTCAAAAAGCAGATTTAAACTCTCTAAAAACAGAATAATCCCTAAACGGATTTTCCAACGAAGCTCGCGAAAGCCCTTAGCCAATACCATTTTCTGCGCCCGGAACGATTTACAAAAAAAGTGTCTGATCCCTGGTAGAATCATGAACAAATTTTTAACTAATTTTAAGCCAATTTTGTAATTATAAAAATGGCACATTGCCATTATTTATTTATCATTATCAAATAATTGAATTTGTCAGCTCGCGAATATTTAAATTTCAATTTCTAAAAATAGCTCCATTTAAAAAAGCCGGTTAACCCAGCGAAACTGGTTAATTATTCTACCAGGGATGGGGGTCGGGTATTGATTCGCAACGGGCATAGGACAGAGGCTAATCCCGCAGGCCGCGGAGCGGCGCTCACTTTTCGCCGGCTGAGGTGAGATCGATATATTTCTCTGGCACAAACGCGGCCTACGGCCAGCCTCTTATCCGCGTGCTATCAGTTAATGCGGTTGTCCTTTGTGAATAGACTTTGCTTTGGGTAATGCAGCGAATGCGCATACTGCGATAGGATTGACGTTGGTTCTAATTGAATTTTTTGTTTTTTGTTTTGGCGTTGTAGAGCTGAGTAGAAGTATATGAGAACGGAGATGGTCTCTTTTTTAAGAAGGTGAACAATTTTCTTGGATTTGTAATGGTAGAAATGGATTGCGTAAATGCACGATTCTTCAAGTACATTTCTTTTTGTGATTTGAGATTTTAATACACTATTCTATTATATATTATTTGCTTGAAAGATCTATGTAATATATAAGCAGCATGTTACTTGATTTATGAATTTCTAAGATAGAATTATTTGAATATCCAGATCATCACTAATATATATTATATATTCTATTAAATATTCTTTGCATGCTGTATTGCAATAACTTATATTACCTTTTTTGTTAATTAAAATTTTGTAGACATTTTTTATATAAATTTATCATTTTATATTATAACGTATTAATTAAATTGTTAAAGTTACTTTAGAGAAGTTTAATATCAGTTTAACCACAAAGGAAACCAAACTAACGTATCGTAAAAGTTTATGTAAGTTAGTTCCGCGTTTAAATGATTAAAACCGAGTTAAAGTTAACTTAACCATAAAAACATTGAAAAATAAACTTTTCATAAAACGTTAATATGTTTATGGAGATTCAGGTGTACATTAACCATCGTGTTTCCTTAAAAGCGTCTAACTTTCGTAGTCGGTGTTTCTTTATCTCAAAATTAAATTTAAGGATTCATTCAAGTCATTTATATTATTTTAAAGCAGCTTGACACATCCGAACCACTATTTTCTTTAAAAAATGCAAACTGAATTTCAAATTAAGATTGTCAATCCGCGCCAATTTTTTCTGGCCGACGGCATACAAAAATTTGCTCTCCGTAACGCAGCTGGATTATAGCGGTGCAATCCTCTAAGGCGATTACACATCGCCTACAGCTGCTTTGCAAGCTCTTGCCACTACTGGCCGCATCGCTATTATATCAGCTGGCAACGAATCAACCACTTTCTTTCTCCACCTGACTCAATTTTTTCTTTGCCCTCCTCCAAAGTATCGATTCGTTTACATTCCAGTGTAAAGGGCAGACCTTGCGGTAGTCACTTTTTAAGAGCTTTTTATTAGGTGTTAATAGGAGCTATTTTTTTGCATTTTTTTGCTATAACTTTAGCTTAGTTTAACATTATGTATATAATAATTTACTTTTAGCTAAACTTTAAACTTTGGATGACTTTTTATTCATTAAAAGCCAGTTATTTTACGGGGTATATAAGACAGATTCGAGCTTAATACTAAATATATTTAATTAATATGAGGCGCGGATGACATGGCTATTCAAACTTTAATTTAATTTAATTTAATACAAATATATGTTTATCGAACTAATAATGATATTAAAGTATATACTTTATTGTATGTTTTGTAACAATTTAGTTTAGATGTACATAAATTAATATAATATAAGAGCAATTAAAAAAATGTTAATATACATGCTTAAAAATAATTTTTAAACATTTTGGTATCAATTCGTTTCCCAGCTCGCATAAGAATGTTGGTCCTAATGCACTATTATTCCCGTAGGAACTTAGAGCAGTAGTAAAATAAAAGTAGAAAGTCGCCGCAATTTGCAATAACCCGAGTAAGACAGATAAAACAGAGAAAAAGTAAGACAATCCACTTTAGACGTCACACAGAAAAAAAATCTTGTTTGAATCTAACTAATAATAATTTTTTTTATGTTTTTTAATAAAGTTAAGAGGCTAAAATGACACATCTGTTGTAAATTGATTACTTGGGATAATAATAGGTTCTACATAATAATCGAAGATCACGAACAGAAATGATTAAGCCGTTAAATTAAGCCCGCGTAGATTGCCAGAATTCCCGGGGGTGAGCTTTCTTGCAATAATGTCCAATAAAGTTCGATCGCATTGGTATTAATTTACAATTAAGCACGTTTTCAATGCTTCAAGTATATGTAAATATACAATTAAACAATAAAACCTACAATTAAACATTGAGAGAAATTTTGATATTAATATTTCAAATATTGTATATTAAGTATAAAGTATTAAAAAAATAATAAAATGCATTAATTAAAGTAAAAAAGTTAAAAGTTTTTAATAAATAAATTGAACTAAACGTAGTTTAAGTTTGCAAGAGTCTGATACAGTCAGTTCGTAACTACTTGAACGGCGAATTGGCATTTCTAATAGAATTTCTCGGAACGGCGAGCAAGTACTTCCTAACAGAATTTCTTGTAAACACTCGAGCTTCCAATAATTGTGTCGGCTTTGCTTTCGCTTAAAAAACTTCCATTTTCTCTTTCGAAAGTCAACCAAACGAGATTAAGCTACATTACCCCTGTATCAGTCGCTTGAAGCAACATTGGCTAGATTCAATAAAAGTTTATTTTCTGTGTACCGGCGACCCTTCGGGGAGGGCGACGTTTATCCTATAAATTAAATCCGTCCATTATTGTTACAGAGGCCTCCGCACCACGGTAGCTCTTAGAGGATGCACAAGCTAGCCAAGGGCCTGAAGAAAAAGAAAAAGCAGAAGAAGGGCAAGAAAGGAGAGGACGACGAGGAGTTTGATCCAGAGGAGCTCGAGCGTTACAGACGCGAGCGGGCAGAGGCCCAGCAGAAACAGGCGGAAAGTGAAGCCGGAAGCGAACAAGCATCCGCAGCAGCTACCGGCAACGACGAGTGGAAGAAGTTCCAGGCTTTAACTTCCGGCGTAGACTCTATCCTCAAGAAAACACAGGACGACCTCGACCGCATCAAGTCCACCTCCTTCTTCCAGCGCAAAGCCCCGGAACCTGAACCTGATCCTGAGGAGGATCCTGAAGTCCAGGCAAAGAAGCAGGAGTTAGCCAAAAAGTACTTGGGATTTGATAAGGACGGAAATCCTATTGAAGCTAAAGCTGAGGAGGAAGACGAGTCAGCGAAAGCTAAGCCACTAACCGTTACTGAAGACGGAATCGTTGAAATCCCGGATGACGACGAAGAACATGAAGATTCTGCTGATGAGGACATCTTTGATACCACTTATATTGACGCCCTCCAGAATATCGAGGTACAATTAGCCTACATTCCAGATAGTCCAACTCAGGAAGAACTTGGAGACGATCCCTTCGACACCACTAATGCTGACAAAGTTTTAAAAACTGTAGACAAGGCTGGCAAGAAGCTTGTTAGTTTAGGCAATGCTGTCGAGGTACTTGCAGGTAGAATCGACTACGTAAGTACCTGTAAGATCGGTAGGAACAGGCCGAGACCCAATCAAGACCTTTTGCTAGGAGATGACGATGCACCTATTGTCGCTACTGAAAATACAGACCAAGCAGCAGAACCTATAGAGGTAGAAAAGACTCTATTAGACGACGACAGCGACCTCCCTGATATTCCGATTGACTTAACAAAGCTTCCACCAGTTCTACCACGACCTGTCACTCCCGCTGCCGACGGTGACGAGAAACTTGCTGACGAGAACAAACCTTTAGATATCTCTGAATTTGAGTTACTGAAGGATAAGACTATTCTTGACGATATTCCTGTCTTAGATGACGAGGAATTTGACTTAGAAGCACCTGCAGAACCTCTGGTCTTAGAAGAAGCAGAGGATCCATTTGCTGAAAAGGAACCGGAAAAGGTAGGCTTTCAGGAAGAGATCATCGAAGCTAGTTTTGAGGCTGCTACATTTGTAAACGAGGAAGATCCATTTGACACAACTATCGCTGATAATATCCTACCAGGTAAGACAGAACTCAAGTTTATCGAGAAGGAACTAGAAGAATATCCTGTTTCCGACGTTGCTATATCCTTAACTGATCCTGCTGGACTAAATCGTGACTATGAAACTGGCCTTTTAAAAGCACAAAACCAAAGCTCTCTTCACGTTGCTAAGAAGGATCTTTTGGGTGGATCAAACACTGACTTAAGCCAATTGGCAGACAAACCTATCAGACCGGTAGAGGAAATTTCTTACGTAGATCCGTTCGACACATCTGGAATTCAAGATATTCCTCCTGGAAGAACAGAGTTGAAATTCTTGGAAAAGGAACTTCTTGGCGAAAATAAATCAGCATCGGCTCTTGATTCTCTTGACGACGACGATTTTGATCCCAGAGCGAACGAGACTCCGCAACCTGAGAAGAAGAAACCTCCGCGCCCACCACCAGTTGGGAATAAAGCTGTTCCGGAAGTGAGATTTGAAATTAAGGAGGAAGATTTTGAGGCTCAAGCTCAGACATTAACGAAGGGAAGAAAGCCTTCTAGACCAGAAGCTCTTGATTTATCACCGAAGGTTGTTGCCTTTGATATTCCAACACCGAAACCTGATCTTTTAGCTTCAGGTGAAGAAGAAAAAGCGCTTCCTGGAAAGCCTTTAACTCCATACTATCCACAAAAGTCTATTGAAGAAGTTGGTCCTCCAGAAGAAGAGGTAGACGGAGCCGACGTTGATCCTTTCGACACCAGCTTTGTAGGAAGTACCGCACCAGGAAAGACCGAACTTAAGATCATCGAGTCTGAGCTTTTGGAAGAGAATCAAGGAGGAGGTATTCCACACAGCCAAAGCGACCACGACTTTGAGTCAAAGTCAGGTGTAGCAGCACAGAATCAGAACCGTCGTCAAAGCGATTTTGGCCCAATCGTAAAGAGCGCTGAAGTTATCGAATCCTTGATCGCTAAAAGAAAGGCCCTTGATAAGAGGCAGGACAGTATTTTGGATACTGACGTTGACGTAAGCGCAGAACCTCTTGCTCCTACCGTCAAGCCCAGTACTATCGAAGAGGAAGTCGAGCTTTCTTATAAGGATCCGTTCGACACTTCTCACGCAACTAATCTCGCTCCGGGAAAAGCCGAACTTAAACTTTTGGAGAGCGAACTCAGTCAAATACCAGAACCAGGGCCGATTAAACCTCACCCGGTGATTGAACAGCTCGCAAAGAAAGCTGTTGTAGAGGAAGACCCAGATTTTGATCCCAGAGCGGAAGAGGAAAAGGATATCCTGTGTTCGGACTCTGTAGAGACTCCTGTTGACAAGGTTCTGTCACCTACTCTGGACACAGACGACTTTGAAGATTACGATCCGTTCGATACCAGTTTCGCCAGTGTCAATCCAGGAAAAACTGAACTTAAGCTCCTGGAATCCGAGCTTATAAACAAATAATTATTTAAAAACTCTAGCTTTTTCTCTCTCAGTGTTTCTATCTGTGCGTATTTCTGTCGCTGAGAAAAACTAAAATAAAAAATCAAGATGGATTCCAAGGGAGGCAATCCGTTCCTTATGGACGACTATTCAACGGGCGCGGATGCCGGAGCAACATCCAACCCCTTCTTGCAGGATTTCGGTGCTGATCCAGTTGATGCGGCATCCGCTCCAGCGGGAGCTGAGGCCAACCCCTTCTTCAACTTTGTCCCGGACCCCTCGTACCAACCCTCATCGGATTCTACAAATCCTTTTGCCTCATTTGGCGTCGAGGCAGCAGAACCTCAAACAGAAGCCGCTGTCTTCAGCCCAGAGACCGTTGCAGCTCCTCCAGCAGCGACTTCTGAACCAAACCTCTTCGGAGATGAGCCTCCGGCCCCGGTAGCTCAAGCCACGCCTGTATCCAGCCCTCCTCAACAGGCTGTAACACCGACTTCACAGGTGACTTCGCCGCCTAGTAAACCGGCGAGACCACCGCCGCCACCCAGGCCAGGTCCACCGCCTCCTCCTAGGAACACAAAGGACCTGATCCTATCGGTGACCGGGGCCATGGACGAGACCTCGAACCAGATGTTGGACCGGTTGCAGGCCACGAGGACGCCGAGCCCAACGCTGATGCACTCGCCCTCGCCGACGCCGGAGCACAGCTTCGCCGACCTTCTCGACGTCGACGGCAGCGTGCCCGATCTTATTCCTGACGTCGCCAAGCAGCAACACCCTGTCGCCAGCAATGCGCAGGACATAATGGGTCTGTTCGACGCGCCGCCCACGCAGCAGACGGCCGAGGCGACCGGAGCAGCAGCTTTCGGCGCTGAGGCCGTTGCGTCGGCGACGCCAGCAGACACGACCCTTGGCGATGGCGCGCCGCCGGTGATGTCGGTACTGTCGGATAACCCGTTCTCCGATGTCGGCCAGCCGGAAGTGCAGCCCTTCGAGGATCTCGTTCAAGAGAAGAGGCCCTCGCTCTCTACCGGTTCACCTATCGCTGGTGAGTTCACTTGTCTTTTCTTTCTAATAAAATCGTGGGTTGTATAAGTAACTTTTGGGGTAAGATACATTTATTAGTTTAAAGAGAGCAGTAACCTTTATTACCGAAATTATAGGTTTTTATAATTTTAGCATCTTTCTTTTAAAATTTTTAGTAACAACGTGAATTTTGTTTGCAAGCTTTTCAAATATTTTTATATTACTATTTTATTTTACAGCCCAAACACCAGTTCAGGTATCATCAGCCGTAGGAACACCAGTAGCAGCATTTCCTGAACCACAGCCGGAAGTACAACCTGCTTCCGGTTTGTTTGGCGATACTACAGTCGATGCCTCAAGTTTCTATGCGGCTCAAACTACGGCAGCTTCAACTACTCCGATAGCTTCCGGAGGTGGTGCCTTTGCCGACCTTCTAGGAGACTTCGGTGCATCCGCTACTGAGACGCAAGATGCTACTGATTTTGCGGCTAGTAGTCCCGCCCCTGCCGCAGAATTCCCAGCTTCTGGGTACAGGTATTTGATTGTTTTGGTATCACCATTTAGGAATATAGAAGTAAAATTTAATTGAGTTCAGTATCAGTAAAAATTTTATAAATTTTTATAAATCTATACAATTCAATACGAAACAAGACAAAAGTCAATATGCTTGATGCAAAAATAATTTATTTCAGAACTGAGGAGTTGGGCAGCAGCTTTGCAGCGACGACGAAGGCGATCCAGGATACAGGTGATGCTTTCGACGCGTTCGCCTCCAAGTTCGACAAGGCTGCGGAGCCGGACGTCTCGGCCGCCGACCCGTTCTTCGATCCGTTCGGTGGCAGCGGGGGCGGACAGACCGCGATGGACACCAGCAGCGACGGTGAGTCATTTCTGCGTCCTGCAATTGAGTCAGGCAAGAAAGGAACGTAAAGATGTCATGCACTCTCGATTTATACTGCTTTAATTGATTCAATCGAGAAGTAGTAATACAAAGAGAATATTTATATGTTTTGTTCGTTTGTAAAGCTTTACTAATTTAAATTAAAAGATTTTTTATTAATTTTTTGTATAATCTTAATTTCAATCTTTGAACTTATAGAAATATCGTTTTTGAGGCTTAATATTTTCAAATCAGTTTCAAAGGTGCCTGTAATAAGATGGAATGATTAAAGCTATTTAAAAAAAAGTATATTTAGGATAATATGTCATACACAACATAAACAATTTAAGTATATCATCAATTTTAGTTTGGGGAGATTCCGCCGCTGTCCCAACTGCCGGAGCTGCTACTGGTTTCGGAGAAGAAGACGGTGGTTTTGATTCTTTCTTGAGTATGACCGCTCCACCACCTGAAGTAACCCCGAGGAGGCGAGACTCCGCTGACTCAGATGAGGGGCCGGATTTCAGCGTATTCATCAAGTATGTATAATTCATTTGATATATTTTTTTAATGATAAAAGAAAAATATTAATTTTAAAAATTCGCATCAAAGACCAAAGGAAGCAGATCAAGGTGGTTACGTGGAAGGTGGTCCAGTTCCAGTTTTGGCACCGCCGCCAAAGAGTCCGTTGACCGCTGCTTACGCTGACACTTCGCCACGCTTCAATCCGTTTGATAAATCAGGCATTGCTCAGGACGCTGCTTTGCCCCAGGAAGCTCCTCTTCCTTCGGAGATGACAAGGACAGATTCTCAAGTAATTAAAGATTTTAGTTTTTAAATAAACCTATTTTCCTTTTCCTAAAATTTGTTAAAGTCAAAAGATTTTGATAGAATAAACACGTACATAAATAAATTTCATGCAACATATCTCTTTTAGAGTATATTTTACAAACCTATAGTATTTTAAGGTTTATTAAAAAGTAAAAAAATAAAAAAATCTGAGACATTGGTTTGAAAACTGTCGCCAATGATAAAAATAAAAAAATTGTAGAGAACTAAATTTAATAAAATCAGCTGCTGAAGATAATAAGAAATACGTTGCCTATAATATTATGATTATAATGGAATAAATTTGCACTAGATTTGAAGGATGTTTAGGGTTTGAAAGCTGAAGGTTCAATCCAGATAATGGCATTCAAAATTAGGTCAATCGTAAGCTCCTTCTATGCTGCTGCACTCGATCATATTACAAAGTTTTCAATCAGATTACTTTTAAGCCTAGAAATATTGAACGAATTATACGGAAGAAGTGAAAGTGAAATTATAGTTCCTGATCAATCTTTCAAAGGCATTCAGCAGCAAGTTAGGAAGCCTACGATTCTACATTGTATATAAATTAATTTAATATTAAAATATAAAATATTTCTTTTATATTTTTATATTAAATTATTCGAGTCGAATGCTATTCTGTTTATTTCCCGCTTATAAATTAATGATGAAACTAAATTTTTGGCCTTTAGGAAACTCCACCGACACCATTGTTCGATGAAGACGTAAGTCAACCACTCGAAGACTTCCCTCGAATCACATATACCGGCGACGGCTGGGAAATGCAATTGCGTCAACCCATAAAGAAAAAGATCACTGGCCAACGTTTCTGGAAAAAGATTTTCGTGAAGTTGGTGTACCAAGGCGACAATCCAGTACTGCAGCTGTTTAATAACAAGGGCGACAAAGACCCTTTCCAAGAATTGCCATTGCTGGCTTGCTACTCGGTCTCAGATATTGCGGCCCAGCAGTTCGACCAGTACGGCAAAATATTTACGGTCAAGCTGCAGTACATATTTTACAAGGAGCGCCCGGGTGTGCGGCCTGGTCAGGTTACCAAGGCCGAGAGGATTACGAATAAACTTAGCCAATTTGCCGCTTACGCCATCCAGGGAGATTACCAAGGCGTTAAGGAGTTTGGAAGCGACTTGAAGAAACTTGGATTGCCCGTCGAACATGCGCCCCAGGTAAGTTTTCTGATAAAAGTGTTAGGTGTTTTTACCCTGGAATACCATATACTATAACGGTTTCTGAAGTTTTTAAACGTTCACCATATCACACTCTTTATTAGTTCTTCAATTTACTTATTTTTGAAAAAGTATTTAGATAACATATAGCATTTTTTCATTTATTTATTCATTTTTTTAAATTAGAGTGTATAATATAATATATATGTCATAAAATGAGGTGGTATTCCAGGGATACTTTCGTAAAATTGTGATTTGAATTGCTGTATCTGTTTTTGAGTTTAACGATGATTAAACCCTGATATTCGATAAGCACGCAGCATTTTCTTCCTTACTATTTAGTAAATGTTCATATGAATTTAAAAGAAATGCAATTAATTAAACTAAAAGAATATTTGACTGATTAAAAAATTAACGGATAATCTTCACGTTATTTATTTAAGAATTCGTTTTTTATTTAAATACTAAGTAGTAAGTCTCAATTAAATATTGAAGTAAAATGAAGAAAATGGATTACGTCTCCTTCGAATTACTTGAATTTGCTGATATTTTTTTGTAATTTTACCCACATGTATGAATGATTTATGAATGTTTTTGTAACAGCGTCTTTAAGTACTGTAGTTCGGGTGTTTCTGATATAATTTCGAAGAGACTCTCTTACATGGTTGTTTAATGATGCAAAAAAGCCTCTTCGTCATTATATTGGCAAAACATTCCGCTCACTGATGGTTTAACACTCGTTCAACTTAAAAAACAACATTTTACACAACTGTTTTTATATTTTAACAAACTTTATTAATGAAATGAATACTAACATTTTTATCACCCAGTGATCGAAAAGTTGTAATTTAAATATTACATATTAGAGTAGCTTGATGTAAGTAAACATCTGGAAAAACACGTTTTGCTTTAGATTTCTAAGATCATTGTGGCAATATTTAAAACGCATTTTCAAATGCATAGTTGAATTTTTTTAGATGCGCAAACAGTATCAATAAGCTTATAGCTTTGCTATTTTAAAGTTTTTGGCAAATAAGTACGACATTCGATTTCCATTTCACTTGCACAAATTCAAGCACACTTCATGCCCATCAAGTGCAAGAAGTTTTCAACAGTTGTAATCGCAAGGTAGCTGAGATAATAATGTTTCTATCAATTTTTATATTTGATAGATTTTTAAAATATTCTAAAATGTTTATCATATTCTAATCTTTATATTTTAAAAATAAATATTTTTTGCGAAGTTTCTTATAATAATCATTAATGATTAAAAACCTTGAGTAAAACTTAAAACCTGTAGTAATATTAGAATAGATACGTATAATTTAGCGCTTTAAATATATAAATTAGAATTACAAATCTTATTAGATTTAGTTTCATACCAGAATTATAGTAGCAAATCTTAGGAGATAGTTCTAATACTATTTTTGATCATAAACCATTTTTAATATTTTAGATATAACTAATACAGTATTTTAATTTCTCTATTTAAGATCACATTACTATCTCATCAACCGCTTGTTATTAATCGTCTGAAATTCATTTCTATATGAAACTTTACAAATTTGTCGTCGTTTTCTTAGATCTCGCAGCTGTTCAAGTTGGGATCGCAGGAGTACGAGGACATGAAGACGTTCTCGTGCGCCATCGAGGAGGCGCTGTTTAGACTGTCGGTGCACCGCGACCGTGCTCTCCAGTATAAGATGGAAGAGGTGCAGATCAGCGTCGTCGACGAACTATACGTCGAGCAGCACTTCGACGGTCACGTCGAGAAGCAAATTGCCCGTGTTAGGCTATTCTTTTTGGGCTTCCTTTCGGGTAAGTTGATTTATATTGCGTTTTTTTTTAATTTCAAATAAATATTAACAAGAGTATATGTGATTGGTTTTAGGTATGCCTGATGTGGAATTGGGAATCAATGATATTTGGAGACAAGGAAAAGAAGTAGTTGGCAGGCACGACATTATTCCAGTAGCAACTGAAGAATGGATTCGATTAGAAAATATAGAATTCCATGCTTGTGTCCAACAAGATGAATACGAAAAATCAAGAATTATTAGGTATGTCTATTTATTTATTTTATCCACTATTTCTACTAAAATATTTTATTAATGTTAATATTAAAAACCAAATACTAATTTATGTTTAACAATTTTGCATTGACGTAAGCTTCTAATAACTCTACTAACAAATTTATTCGCTAACAAAAGGTTTAAACCACCGGATGCATGTTACATCGAATTGATGAGATTCCGTGTCAGACCACCGCGGAATCGTGAGTTGCCTTTGCAACTCAAAGCTGTAATGTGCGTTACTGGCAATAAGGTAAGTAACTCCTCTGCCGCTAAGCAATTTTTAACAAAAGTCAAATTCTTATATTGAAAATTGAACAAATAATAGAATGCTAATTGCCGTTTATTTCAGGTTGAGCTGCGCGCTGATATTCTGGTACCAGGTTTTGCATCCCGCAAACTGGGTCGTGTACCGTGTGAGGATGTAATGGTTCGCTTCCCAATTCCTGAATGCTGGATCTACTTGTTCCGTGTAGAAAAACACTTCAGGTATGGCTCAGTGAAATCTGCACATCGGCGGACTGGCAAGATCAAGGGTATTGAACGGTTCCTCGGAGCTGTCGATACTCTGGAGCCGCAGCTCATGGAAGTCACCTCTGGTCAGGCTAAATACGAGCACCAGCACCACGCTATCGTCTGGAGGATGCCCCGCCTGCCCAAAGAGGGACAAGGTATAATCTATAACAAACTCCATTATTTTAAGTTTTTCAAGAGCTTGAGATTAATTGTTTAATTTTTTAGGTGCCTACACGACGCATCAGCTTGTCTGTCGCATGAACTTGACGTCCTATGACCAGATACCCGAAAAATTGTCCGAGTACTGTTACGTGGAGTTTACGATGCCGGCAACTCAGGTTTCGCACACAACTGCTAGGAGCGTAAGCTTCCAGAACTTTGACAGTGATCAGCCTCCTGAGAAGTATGTTAGGAATCTGTCACGTCACGAGTACAGGTAGGAATTTATTTTTGTTCTTCAAAATTTGAGAAAAGTTATTGATATGTGAACTTGTAAGAAAAATCAATGCATTATAACAGCTTTCTAAGAAACGTGATAGTAAAAAAAAATGTGAATTTTTTAATTCGTTAGAAAATTAAATTTTGATTGGGAAATTTGAAATTTATTGCATTTAGAATAATAATAATAATAATTGCTCAATCAGCAATTGAAAATATCAAAGCTGAAAGGGTCTTGTCACGCGATAGCCTAAGGGCCTGTCGTGTAGGATTCAAATTGAATTCAAACAGCGACTCGACATGCGCCGATGTGAAAGTTCGGCAATATTGAGAAACCTTCGACTAATTTACGCGCCGCTTTGCACAATACCGCGCACGCGTCGACCTCTAGTGCAACAAAGGAATGCACCCGTTTTTGAACGAGTCGATAGTTTGACCCCGAAGATGTTGACGCGTGTCTAACGACTAAAGTGTCGGACGCAGAAAAATAAGACTTGCGTACGTGTTGTTGGGAAAGTCACGGTAATTGTTCTTTTTGGATAATGTCAGTTTGCTAAGAAAAATGCAAGTTTATTTTCTGAGAAATAATGGAGTTTTAAATCAATTTCATTGGTATATTGACGATCAACAGGTTTTTTTATCTGTTAGTTAATGAAGTGGGAAACTTACGTTAAGTATTATGTCATATTTTCATCCGTGGACTTTCTACGTATACATTAAGAGCGCGTGAAAGGCACCTGCCATTAATTTTAATTGGTAATGATGACGAGAAACTACTCTTGCATCTCTGTCAAGGTTATTGCAATGAATAGAGATGATACAATGAATTCAAATACATAAAATTTTAATTTAAAATAATAAAATCAAAAATAAATTAAATTTAAAATGTAAGCTCTAAAAATAATACAAACAATTATTAAAATAAAGAAAAGAAAAAAATAAAGAACAAAGCAGCGCAAGTAACTTAAAATTTAGAATTCCACTTAAGAAATGATTATTTTACAAATAATGCTTTCTTTTAGGGTGGGCATTGAGCACACGCAAGGCGAAGGTCCAGGCGCTTACGTAACAGCGACAATATCGACGCCGAAGAAGACGATCCCGGAATCCAGCGGCGAGTCTCACGACGAGGCAACAGACCACGCCGCCTCGGACTCTGACTCCTCCGACTAAACGGCTGCGCAATTCGCGCGAGACCACTGTCCTATATGTCCGTTCTTCGCGAATTCGCACTTGGAGGTAGGGATTTCGAGGGAGCAAGTATTACTGAAGTGATTGGGTTAAAATAAATTTACACTCTTTTTATGGATGAATTTTAAGATGTAAGTGTAGAGATTTTGTAAGAACGAGATAGAAGAGCCGCGACTAATTCGATAGAGTCTTAGAGGTCGAGGTGTCAGTTAAAAGCACTTTAAGAGCAGCGACGCAACCTCCGTTTTCATTACATTTAAGTTGGCAATTTTCATAACTTGCGTCTAGCGTACGGAGAAATTAACACTTAATAGATGCGCGAATTTTTCCTTAAGAAATGTGAGATTATTAAAGTCGAATTTTTCTTGATCATCAATAATCAGGAATAATGACTCAATTTGCGCTAAAACGAAAAGAAAACTCAGTAATGATCCTTTATAGAGTGTAGATTTATTTTAATTAGAGATTTATAGAAATCCCAGCTTTCCTAGTTCGAGTTTAATTGATTTCGCGAACAACGAAAGAATTGAAATTAAGAAATCCGCTAGTTGCAAAAGAAAAAGGTGGTATGCATATACATTCGAAAAATAAAAATGGAGAAAAAAAATCTACAAAACAAACCCATACTTGCACGCGGTTATGTTATGTTATGATAGTGTTACGTACTAGGCATATCGTTGACGCGTACGCATATATTATAGCGAGCATTATATTATATCTGGTGTTACTTCAAGTTTGATGGCTGAAGATTCCACTTGCAAGACTCATAATTAGTAGCAGAAGTATTCACAGAACGCCGAGGCAAAGTGAATCGTCTCACCTCTCGCGGCTCTCGTACTTCTATAGACACTTTCGTTCCGCAGGATATTTTCTGTGTGTATATAATAAACTTATCAGCACGGGTGTGGCCCATTTGCGTGTTAGATATACATGTAATAATAAACGATTAATGAGGTACATACAACTTACTCGCTGACTATCTTCGTTCTGTGATTTTTATCGTTTCCCTCTTTAATGAACACAATTTCACTTGTGAAATTACGGCAGGTGTTTGATACATGTCAGTATTTATGGAATATTTTCTAAACTTTCGACGTTTTCCTTTGAAAGTTCTTTTAGTTTTTAAGCTTCTTTTTAATTGTCTTTGACGAACTAGTGCCATTCGATGTCTTTCGTTTTTATAGTGATTTTGCTGAATACTTTTCATTTGTTCAAACCAAAATAGAGCTGTGAAACAACAACGATGAATTCCCTATAATCTTCATTTACTGTATAATAGTTATTATTTATTGACGTATAGCAGATATATAGTATAGATATATATATATAATATTGAAGGAAAACTGAAGGAAATGTTATATACCCAGAGAAAACGCGCATAAACTGTACGTGCCTCGTTGATTCGATGAAGCAAGGACAATACTGATTTTATTTTTCGTTCTCGTCGCTTAAATAAATTAAATTCTTTTTAAGGAAAAGAATGAAATAGCTTCGCGATTCCCGCGTTCGTTCTGCAATTATTCGCCCGAAGTTAAAGCCTTATGTCTTTAACGTTGCAACGAAGAGTGTCGAAGACTGCCTCGATTATTAAAATCCCATAATATTCACTTTTAATTCTCAATTAATAATACAAAAAATCACATACTAAAGCTTAGTTGAATTCAATCGGCATCCCATTGTCGTAGCCGCATTGTCTCAGAGTTCCTTTTTAGAAAAACGACCATCTTTCCTACATGTAACGATAGAGATCAAATTTGCCTTCGACGTTTTTCTGACGGTGTGTATAAAAGTTTACATTGTAGCCTCGTTGTTATTAAAGTCTCACGCTTGTCCATAATATAACGTAAACACATTATTGAAGTAAAAAAAACGTGCGAATATGTCAGAAAGTTGGCTAACTGTTGTTGTCGTGTTTCTTGCCTCGGAAGTGCTTGCATGTGAGTGTACAATTGATTCGTTGATCTTGACTTGTGCTTTAAAACGACCTGGTTTAACACCCTTAAAATTAAAAAAAATTACGTGCGTGCGCATTTCGTTTATTTTGCTGTGTTGATTGTATGTGAATGTGTAAGTTTCAGAGTAATATTGAAAAATTCAGGGATGTAATAAAATGTATTAGCGCATAGTAAACATTTACAGTTTAAGTAAGTGCAAAAATTGAAAGAGCATAAATATAACTTATCAAAACGCTAAGCAATATTTTCATTGTACTTATTAAATGTACTTGAGATATTAATAAAACAACAAAATCTAATACCATTTTTTAAGAAAAATGGAAAACTGTTTTATTTAAGCTCTTTCTTTTGAACCTCGGCATAATCATAATGAACTAGGTTTGCAAATTCGATCAAATGTTGTTTTCAGTAAATTAACTTAGGTATAAGAATTTTGTTTCGTTCTGCTTTTTTTGGCACTAAGTTGCCCCATTCTCGATTCGCTACCCAGCGAAAGAACAGCAAAACCAAATATTCAATCCTAAGATTAGTTGTAAGCAAGAATCCGATGTGCCGATCTACGACATGTTCGAAATCGGTTCGTCGCACCTCGATAGTACTATAAACGAAATTGAAATTAAACAGAAACGCTTTTGCCCCACATATCTCACTGATATCATGAGATGTATATATTGACAAATGCGATATGTATACATTTAGAGTTAAGGACTTAGAGTTGTAAGTTTCATTTCAAAAAGTTACATTATGTTCGACATTTTTCTTGTTCCTGCAGAAGGATGCACAGAGTCTCTCTAGTCCCAACAAAAAAGCGCAACTCGTTATCGATCTTCAATGTTCGATGCGGTTGCGTGAATAAAAGTCATAGGTCGTAAGGTAGATTTAAGATTAGGTAAGAGTTTCCATTAAAAGTCAGAACTAATTTTCCTTGGATTATTTTAATGTCTGTTAGGATAAGATTACCAATCTGTATTTTGCCATTTCATTACCAAACCGGTGTTTTCATGTTTTTATTTTTATGAATTGTTTTGGTTAGTTACGCATAAAAATGATTGTGATAAAGTAGATAATACATATGTTAGATAATAATACTGTAGAAATCATCGGCCTTTAAATATTATTTAAATTTAGTTTTCGAATCGGTTATTTCGGTGTCACGAAAAAAATTTTAATGTTTTTAGCAGTATTTATTTGGAAAGTTTTTAAGTTACTTACTGATTGATATTTAGAGCCAATGAAGTAACTTATAAGGATTAAAAACTGTGTGGTGCAAAGTGGTCATTCTACATAAGAGTAGGATAGCATCGTTTCGCAATGCAATATTATATGAAAAACATATAAATGTTTATATAAAAATTAAAAATTGACATCAATTAAAAAATTGTAAAATTGAAAACTGTTAAATAACTACCTTATCAAAAAAAATCTCAATATTCATAATATTGTACTGCGCCGACGTATTGCTTCCCTCTTTCAGATATGTTTTTATCAATTTAAGATATACATTAAGCGTGCTGTACGAAATATAGAACTTAAATATACAAAGTAGATATAGAAATTAAAATCTAGTCCTCCGTCGTAATTCCCCGTCGATAAGTCCATTGCATCACATAAATGGTATCACGCGCAAACACAAATACACATCTTGCTTTAGTAGTTGAACCTCGTGCATTAGGCTCGTTTTCATTATGTGCGCGTGAAAATACAAAAATCGGGGTCAGTCTTATAGCTCCGAGCAACCGAACACAGAGTTTTATTTTGCTACGCTGGAAATTGAGGAAGAACAGAGTCTGTCACTATCTCGGCAACCTTTTTTTTTATGAAGCGAAAATATTTGCCTTTCTCTTTTTAGAAAATTCGAACTGACTTCAACAGGATTAATTTCTTGTTTACATTGGTTGCAGAGACTTAATCAAGTTTTTTTTTTATTGAAAACAAATAAAATTAAACTAAATATTTAAAAAAATTTGCTTCAGGAAAAACCCGAGTAAAGTACAAATATAACGAATGAACGAAAAGGAATAAATCACGGGTGTGTATTATAAAAAGCAGCTTTGTTTCGACCAACATATTATTTAGGCAAGTGATCCAAGCGAGCAGCTTTATTAAAACACATAACTAACAGAAGTATTACGCGTTTAAAATATCCATCTATCTATAGTAAAGAGTATTAAAAGGGGTTTTCGACGAAAACTCGCGTCTTTGAAGCCGAAACGCGAGTCCCAGCTTGTGATCTCAGTACCGTATTCGTGCACGCATGATTGCCAGAACGAACAAACGAAAACAATATATAACAAAAAATCACGACAAAAAAAAAAGGAAAGAAGAAGTGTTTATTATAATAATAAACGATATAGTAAAACGCGCGGCGTGCAAGAAATAAAAAGTAGGTTAAGTCCACTACCAGGCGAGATTATTGTATTATATCTATATTTGTAGATGAATTATAGGGTTATTGCTATAGCGAGTCTATATTATATATAAATTGTAAGAGAGTTTTAGATTGCGTTGCGATCGTTATTGTAGAAAAGTTTGGTGGTTTACCTTCCCGAGAAAAACCGATGGTAATCTAGTGAATTGCTAAAATTGCATAATAATCTTTAATATATGAAAGATATGTCCCGCTTTTCCCCGTTGATTTATTTGAGCAATTACCAGACTCTTCTTACGTAGAGGCAAAAGTATATTGTATAAAATCTAGAAAAATTTTACCCAACAATTTCAATAACAGCAAAGAAAGTGAAACTCAAAAGTCTATACTATTCTTAATCGTAATCTTCGTCGTAAGAGTTTTAAAACAAAACATCCAACGGTGGAGTTCTGCGAAACGTTACCGGACAGAGTATGCAACACAATATGTTAATAATTATTAGCTAATCCTATAATTAGCTAAGTAAATTCAAATGTCAGCAAAAGATCGAACTAATTATAAATAAGCAAAAAAGGTGATGCGTTTTAACTAATGCAACCTGCGAATATATATTCGGCGTGTTACATAATCACGAATTGAGTTGAGGGCTGCAAGCTATAAATATATTAACGCTTCGCGATGTACCTAAAAAGCGTATATATACGTATATACAAAAGCGCGTGTATGTGTGTATATATACTATATTATATGATTGTAATCCTGGTCCCTGTGCTTGAGAAATTCGGTTCAAAAGTTTTAGTCTGATTTGCGCATTAGCCGAACGTACGGAATTTAGTTGCAGAAATCTATATCCAATGAAACGCGTTTTTTCAATTTAAAACAAATTATAATTGACAAAGAATGAATTATCGAATTCGCGCGTTGGCACATTCCAGGTCAAGAAAGTACGTAAGGAAGATCCTTTATATAAATATATACATATATATATAAATACAAAGTAAGTATTATAATTATAAATAATCCATTAAACGAACCACTGACAAAAAAAGCGAAAAAGATTGCAACAAATCCCAAAAAAAGGCGAAGAAAAAGGCCCTTATTAAGATGTATAATGTGTAATGTTTGCTCGACGTATACAAAAAAAACCAATTAATGAACAATTCCAGACTCAAAAGTATATTAAAAGAAAAAAAAGCGAAGCCTGTATATGTATCACGATACCCTTTAGCTCTGTATAATCCGTTTTTCGCGAGCGCAAGGAGTATAAGTGTGCGAGAGAGAAAGAGAGGGAGAGAGTGAGAGAGTGGAACGATGGGGTGAGAAACAAACGATGTATTCTTTATGTATGTATCATACGAGAGATTGTAATCCACACTTGGCGAATTATACAATTAGCGCGTAATGAAATTATAAACCGAGGACAAATTGAGAACAAAAATAAATAATGAAAAAGCGGGAGCAGCAATGATACCACTGTTAGCTGAAGATAAGCCATCGATAAATTCTATGTATCGATAAATAATATAAAATTGTTTAAGTGATTAAAATTCATGCGCGTTGCTTTCTTCGTTTAATCTGTCCTCGCCACTTTAATTCCTTTTCACCATCTATCATTTTATATTGTTCATATTTATTTAAATGTAATGGAAGATTTCTTTTTCTTTTTACGTAATTTATTCGATTTGCTCAAAAAGTTATTAATTTTGATTTTCCTAATTTTTGAAATTTTTTCGAAATTTCAGTGGTCCAAATATAATTGTTTTGATTTAAAAAATAACACAAAATTTTTGTACGATTCTAGTTTTTATTTTTTAGTGTTGTAAAACTAAAAATCAACAGGAGAGAAAAACAAGAAAAACTCGGAAGCATCAGCGAAATTCACGCAATTCTGGCTCATTTCGGATCCTCAAAATTCTTTAACAATTTTACTCTTTAGGTTATGCAGAATTTAAACATTTAATCCTAAGCAAAAGCGGCGCTTTAAGAGCGTAACACTTCCTACAACCGCCTTCAAAACTACGGAGTGACCAGACGGCAAGTCACTCAGTCCCGGAGCAACGCAAAACAGCCACGAATTGTGAGTACTTGAAAAATATAATTAATTAATCCTTTGTACCTCTGCGGAAATCGAAGTGTAGTCTAATCGACTTTCGCGTCGCTTAAGGAGAGTAAATCGACAGGTCGGCCTTCCTGCACTTCCCCTTTTACAAGAGAAAACCATCTCGGAAGTGTCCTTGGGTGCTCCGTTTTCGACGCCGGGACAAAGGGGGACTTTTACCGCGCCGCCGCTTTTAAATGCCTCGAGGATTCGCCGAGGTGTTTTTATTTTGCGGGCTTAGAAAAAGTTCATTGTTTGCATTGGAGGTTAGAGCTTATTAGCGAAAAATTTCAGAACGAGATTGAGGGGATAAAGGGGCAGCCATTTCTCTTGTGTAAAAGCGACAGTAATTTATGCTTCCAGCATGAAAGTCTTTATCAATTTCACGGATCGCGATCCGAATAGAGGGAGATAAAGCTGATGTAGTAATAAGTACTCTATTTCAAAATATCAAGTTTAATTTATACATTTCTATTAAATTTAAGCAAAACTTTTATATAAAGTATTGAGATAAACGATAAAAGATGCATTTAAATTTTACGTTTCCTGTACTGTAAATAATTGTTTTACAGAAAAACGTCTGTAACCTATATAAAAGTGATCTTTTACCGCTATGGTTTGCAATAATGTAACGTTAACCCGGCATTAAAGGCTAACGTTATTGTATTTAAATTGCGCGCAAGTATTTTTATACTTTCAATTAAATGAAGTGGGAACTTTCGCGTTTCGCGCCTTCGAGCTACATAATACAATCGGTTAAACTAAGATCCCATTTCCCTTCCCCTTCTATGGTGATTACGTTAGACTGTAGAACAGTAAATGCAACTTAGATCATTAAGTTTGTTGAATTTTACGGCTCCATTTACACTGTTTATTTAAACTTGAATTTGAATAAATTGCAATAAATATTGATTTTTTAATTTTATTTATTAGACGCTACCCAAATTATTATACACTTTATTTAATTTTATTATGTGTATAATGCAACAAATTTATTACTTCCGTAATATAAATTTGAAAAAATGTAAAAAAGTACTTTACAGTTCTAAAAGTAATAACGATAAGTCAATGCAATCTATCACCTTAATTGCCTAAGGCATAAAACTCGATAGGTTTTATTGATTTATCTCCATCAGCCCATTCTTTTCGTATCAAAACTTTTCATCATTCTAAAATAATATCAGTGAAACTCCACTTGAATTTATTTCTTATTTTGCAGACCTTCAGTTAAAACAACCAAAAAGAAGGTTTTAAATATTAAACAAATTTCAGCACAATTAAAGCAGCCCTTCGTATAATAAGAAAAAAAGAAAATTTTCCCCTGTTTAATTTTCGACTCCGCAAAGTATTATACTCACCCCACCGATCCCATAAAACGGCAACTCATTTCGCCGAATCCCCCCGATCCCTCGACTCCCAAAAACCCCTGCCCAAGAAACTCCAGCTTAGAATTTTTCTGCGCCAATCGGCACAGACACCCAGACGAGGTGATAGTCATTCGGTCGATAAGCGCTCGCGAGAATATTATGCCGGCGCGTCTTCCTCCCGGCTTGGGCTTCGGTCTCGTGTGCCTAATGCGCGTAATGCGACGCACATCAGCCTCGCGAGAGCGATGCCTCCGTATACCGTAATAAAATAACGCCCGCGACGCCCGCTATATAACTTTAGAATTGGGTCGCCGTCGTCGGATCTGTTTTTGTTTGCTCGGGAGCCGGAAGCGATTTGGGGTTTCGGTCCATTTTTTTACGCGTATAGCTTTGGAGTTACGAGTTGGAAGGATTTTCGAGTCCGTAATAGAATAAAACTATAACATATTTTTATAAGATTGAGCGCAATAAAAAAATATTTTGTTATTTAAGAGAAAGCTATAAAAATATTCACGAATGTTCAGCGCGGTTAATGTGTGTCATTCGCAATAAAAACTCTTTTGCTCACAATGAGTAACGTTTTCCTTGCTGCAATGAGGTAAGAAAAAGAAAGAATCAAATAATGCAATCTCTAATAAATACAGCCGCAGGCGATAATGCTGTTTTTCCATGCCATCGCGAATACACCTAATAATATTCAACGATGCGTCGAATTAGACGAATGACAAAAAGTAGCTCATACAAGGAACTTACGTCTGTGTGGAGAGGATCGCGCGAAAGAGAGAGAGAGAGAAACAGAACGAGGAAGGCGAACGATTAAAAAGGGAAAAACACCTCAAGAGCACGAGAGACAAAGATCGGCCGATTAAGCGAGATAAAGAGCGCGGAGCTAAGGAACGAGAACGTTGAATTTGTTTCTCCTTCTTGCACTGCACCGCGCGTTCCTTTGACATCTCGCTCTGTTAGGCTGCTTCTCCACTTGGTTTGCGAAAATCCATTCTTTCTTTTAAGAATTTAGATATTTTGCGGAAATTAAGATTTTGATGTTTTATCTGAATTAGTTCATTCTGACGGGGAAAGGTTTTGGAAATATCTTTATCAGTAAAGAATATCTATTATTGAAAGTATTCTCTTTCGTAAAGAAACTTTTTCTTAGTTCACTTGAGAAACTTAACAGCTTTAATCAGTTACCAGATAAAATTAGAAGATTCGAACTTTTCTAAACTTATCTTTTATAGAAGCTATACTGAACTTTTAAATGAAAATTATTTCTAGGCGTACTTATACATCTTTCTATTATCATACAAGTACAACCTTTTTAAAGGTCTGAATCGTAGAAATTGCAAAGTTCAAAACCTACAATAAATAGTTCATTTGGCCGATGACCTATCTTGAATATATTTCAATCCCTCACTATCCAGAACCGTTTGACTCGACGAACGAGCCGCCTCTTTACCACTGCCCTCCCAACTCCCAATCCCTCCTACTTTATTTAGACCTACAAACGTTGCTCAATCAGATAACCGACTGAAAACCGTACACGTCCAGCGTCTCGGACCTTTAAACGGTCCTGCTTCACGTGGACACCGAGCATAACCTCCCCCTCCTGTCTAGCGTCGTTCGATCGTCTCGCTGGCTGGCGAGCGCACAATCTCGCACACACTCTCACGGGGCGTCCTTCCACGGCTCGCTCGGCTTGGCAGTGCAGCGCTCGCAGCGCAGTGAGTCGGGTCGGCCGCTCAGCTGTTTCGTGTTTACCATCAAACAAAGGAGAGCGTCGCAGCAGCAGCAGCAGCAGCGGCAGCAGCGCGACTGCGCCAGTCGAGTGCTGGACGGCTTTCTGCGCAGATCGAACGCAGCCCGCGCGCGAGTAGTGCACCGTGTTGTCGATCATTAGCGCAGCAGCAGCAGCAGCAGTGAGTAGTGGAAAACTGGTTCTCGCCGGAATCGCCGAGCCTGACACCCTTTCGAGAGAGTCGAGAGTCCAAGGGGTTGCCATGGTGGAGCCCAGCTCTTAGAGGAGGACGGGACGACTTTTCTACGCAGATACAACGCCGAGGTAACGTTCGCGAGGCGAAGCTTTCGCTGGGTTGGGTTGCAGGGCCTGACTCCGAGACTCTGGCCAGGCAGGTTGTTTACTCGCTGGGAAAGGCTGTGAAAATGGGGGAGCGCGGCTGCTGTGCTTTTAGACTTCTCGTTTCGAGGGGGAAGGCTTTGTTGTGACGCGAACTAATTTCGAGATCGCGCGATCGACGACGTTTTTTTTTTATTCGTATTCGTATGCGTTTCTGCACAATGGCTTTTCTCGAACTGGCTTGAATCAAGTGGTTTTAGGATGCAAAGACTTCGTCAAATTCTTTTTCCAGTCAATTTAGCGGGTCAAGGCTCGGTCGAGAGTAGCTGTCATTAGTAAATAACTCGTGAAAAAAGTTTCCTCCAAGTTATTTTCGTTATACGTGCAGTAAACGCGCTTTATTTTTTAAGGTTAAAAATAAAGCTATTTGTTTGTAAACAAACGGAAGTCCGCTGGCCGTTCTAAATGGCCATTTTGGAGCGCATCGATTTCTGCGAAGGTTTTAACTGCATGTTTCCCAGGTCGGATAGGTTGGGTTCATCGTTCCAATGCAGAAAGCGATTTGCCTTGCAGTAACACTGATAAATTAGTGGCATCAATCAAAGCTGAATTGGTGGATATCCGAGTCTTCCACCAGTTCGTTTGCATTGTTGTCATGTGTGTCGACAGATTTATACGAATCAAGTTCAAGACGCGCTTTGCGGGAAGCAGCCCTCGTTACGATTATCATATTGGATGATAAGCTAATGACTTATCAGCGCAATTCCGGCTCGGCTCGTTATTACATTCGGGCTCGTTATTTATGATTTGATGGACGGACTATCATAGTTTCGTTTGGTTAGCCTCCTTTGTATAGTTTAGAATCATTAAGCTCCAGTTGATGATGACATTTAGGTCTAAGTGCAGTGCTAATTTTAACGTTAATAAGTATTAAGACATTTTTGCGATACTTTAATTAAGCTTATAATATATGACTTTACATAAAAGATTTAAATGATATAGCGATTAATTTTTGAAGTTTAAATAACAAGTTAACTACGCAGCAATACGGAACTAGAATTCTTCACAAGTGTTTGAACTTAAAGCGAAGAATCCTTATGCAAACCGCATTCAAATGCAGCGTTAGCTTTTAATGTCACGTGCGAATGGCAAAACTCGACTTGAAAACTTGTGCAAAAATGTAAATCGTTGAGTAAGACATTATTTTATAGGTGAAAAGAGTTTTTGATATTTGCATGGAAACAACTATAAAAACTCCATTGTCCGCTTGCGACATAAATTAGCTTGCCCAAGAGTTCATTGTCATGTTTAACAGATAGAAAACGGAGCTATAAATAACTGTTTTCTGAATGATTAACCTATATCGATGAAATACAGTGAATGTACATTTAATAAGGCGTTGCATATTTATTTACTAGAAAGTTCAATTTAATAAGTCTCAAAATTGTGGAAGGAGAAAGGTTTGAAAAGAATAGATTAGATAGAAAATGCATTATTATTATTAATGCATTATCATAGGAAAAATCTTTAAGTTATAGCAGTAACGCGCAAAATTTATGTGTAGGAAAATGAAAGAGAAAAATGCGGAAAATGCCTAATTCAACGGAAGTTTCCATATATTCAGATATATTAGTGACCTGTTCATTTTTAGTATTTCGGCGTTTTTCAAAATATTTAGACGTTTTCGAGTTTCCTCTTTGAATTAGACGTGAATACCTTTACTTACCACTTATGCAGCTTAGCAAGAGAGGATGCAGCTTGACATGTTTGCTAAGAGTGAAGAAAATCCTTGCTGAAACTCAAATAAAGTTTTACATAAAGTCGCGGTAAATATAGAATTATGAACATATTTCAATTCAACTTGGATAATTTTTAGCGTACATCCAGAAGGTCGTTAGAAAGGCCCGAGGAACCATAAGATCCTCAAACGACTCCCTTTTCCAGGCTTCAATCGCCCGCGGAGCTTCATTATTCGCAGACGAAAGCTCGCGAAGCTCCGTCGTCACCTCTCCGGCCAGAGATGCATCGACGAGAGCGGCTCGCGCAATATTTTAATGGCCCGCAGGAAAGTCGGTTCCCGGTAGCGGTAACCTCTACCTAGAAAAAGGCGGCCGTAAACGCGTCGTCGCCGCGCGGAGAGACGATGGAAATAGGGCTTTCGGACGCTCGCGCGATATCCCGAGGCCCTGACCCGATTCTCCCGTCTCTCTCTCTCTCTCTCCGTTCTCCGTTGTCTCCGTTCGTTGAGAAACGCGCCGCTCCATTTTACCCCGTTCGCGTTTGGCTTGCTGGTGTGCGGGCAACGCACACCGGTCAGATAACGTGGGAGAGTTTAATTTTGGACGGAGCGCCTTATGGCGCCCGGTTTCTGGAGGTGGCTCGGCTGGTTCCGTTTTGAAATTTTATGGTGGTGACGGTTGGCTTGTAGGGGGCTTTGATGAGAAGCCTGGTTACGTTTGGCTTTGGTGTAAACGGCCGTGTTTTTTTAGGAGATGGGACAGATTTTTTCTTTGGAGTTTTTTTTTCGTATCTAAAATAGATAAGTTCTTTCGGCAATTTCGCGTAAAAATTTTACTCGTTTTCTAAAATTTCAAGACTGAAATTAAAAGTATAGTGAAAGCGTGGTTCTAGTTTCGCGACTGTAATTCTTTTCATGAAAATGCTTTTCTAAAACAAAACGTATTATTCGAGAAATTTATTTGTCTTTAAGAAAAATTATAACTTGGAATTTAAAAACTTGAATATGTTATTTTCTTTTTGTCCTCTTGAATACCCAACTGTTCATTGTCACACCTAAGCCTCAAATATATTCAAGTATATTTTTTGAAACCAAGAGAAAATAAAATAAAATTTAATGCTTCTTAAAAAAGCTTTTCTCTCTTTTTATCCAATATTTATTTTTTCTATAAAAAAACTTTAAAAACAATTCGACGAAAACACACGAAAAATATAAATTAATTGATTTACATTACATTTTGAGCGTTTATCAGATCTACGTTTATAAAAATTTATTAATAATCACCTTATGTGTATTGCACGTGTAATTAACGTTTTAAAACGAATAATAAACATTATCGACGGAAACAATAAATAAAACGCAATTAAAAAACTGGGAAAAAAATAGACTTTATCTTATCTTATTAATCCCCGAGCAATAAACCGTTAATTTCTTTTTTGCGTCGATACTTAATCGGCGGTAAAGCGAAGACAGCGACTTGCTCTCGGAAGCTTAAAAGTTGGGTGATCTTGGCGCGGCGCTTTGAGGTTACTCCGATTTTACGTAATGAGCGATAATGAACATCGGTCTGTTTCGCTGCAGTTCAAGCGATGCCAAACGAAAGTTTTCTTGCGATAGCCGTGACGCAAAGCTTTACTTCCAAGTCTACTCTCGTTTTTTACATTTTTTTCGGCCCCGCCGTTATTTAAGGCTGTGCGATCTTTCACGGTTCTGTGTTTTTTTTTTATATTTAGAGAAAACAAAAGACGTCATTGCCGCAAAATTTAGCAAAGAACGAGGGAAGGATTTTTTTTTACGCGGAGAATGAATATTTTCTTTTATTCGCGTTCCGCGTATGCGGAGGTTCATTTTTGACGTTGCGTAACGTACTTAGCACCGTTAGAACGTATTGTCAGTCTAATAATGGAGCTTTTTTAAAAATAAGTTTTAAGATTCGTCGAGCATGCAGTTACACCTTCATCTACTGCATTGAGAAAATGTTTGTAGTAGTATTGATTTACGGTACGTTTTTAAAATAAGTGTAAATATTTTGTATCTTTCAGGAGTTTTCATCTTTATTTATTGTTCAAACATTTTTTTACCGGAATCTTCGGTGGCGGAAACTGAGTTTGTTATCCGCTGCACAACTAAATATAAAAAATTAACCGTACTGTGAAGGATTCGAAATATTTATAAATAAAACTTTCTAATATATATATAGAAGAATTTATGAAAGTTAATTTATAAGATTAATTACAGCTTTATGGGTTCTTTAAAAAGTTAGTTTCGTAAATCAATTATGTATTGGTTTATACTTATGATATCACAGTGAAAAATCACATAATCGGCGGTAGAAAAAAAACTTAAAACATAGACATCGTTACAGTAGTGCTTTGGAATATAATTGCGTAATGCTTACGTAAGGACAAAAAAATGTCATATATTTTAAATCGCAGAAAATAAAAGTATAATAACAATATGCCATTGCTGGCAGAAGCACTTCCATGTTTTATTGTTTTTTAATTAGTGAGTAATTGCTGTACGGAAATCGTCAGTGCATAAATAACATTATGCAGTTTTTAATGCGTAATATACAGATATCAACCTTGTTATCAATGAAACATATTTTCTTACTACGTATATGAAAGAATGAACGTCTATATTTAGAATAGCAAAAAAATTTTACAATAAAAACAATTTTTTTTTTAAATATATTCATTACACTAAAAATTACTGTTCAAAGCCAGGAATAGAATCGGTACCAATATTTAAGAAAAAAACATTTACTAAAATTTTTTTTTCCAAATCAACTCCGCGCATTTACAACTATAAAACGATCTTCCTCTCTCGCAAGAGTCTTTTTCACCCCGATCCAAACGGAATTGCACCCTATTTTCTCGTTCGTCCAACGGCATCGTCGTCCAACTTAAGACCTTCGTTGACCCCCGTATCGAGCATTTTCGTGCGCGCAAGTATGTTTACAAGCACGGCGACGTCTCTTGTTTGGGTTCGTTAAACCCGTGCGTCATTTTTTTTTTTTCGTCGTTGGCTCGTCTCTGATTTTACGAGACTTTCGAAAGAATTGTCTCCCCCTCCCAGCAGTGGCTCTTCCCCTACCTTTTTTTACCTGTCTCGTACGCGGCTCTTTCTTTCGTTCGGTCGTCGTGAAGTTCTTCGTCGCGCTTTTACTTTCTATATCGCGGGCAAAGTCCGCGCCTGGGACATCTCTCCTATTTCCCCCCGCTGGTTTTTGTCCGGGTTTTTCAAGGTTTTAGAGAGGAGCGTGGAAAATTAGGTGTTTATGGATGAAACTCGTTCTGATTTTTTGGGATTCGCTTTGGGCCGGGCTGTGGAGTTTCTTCGTGTAAGATCTTTGTGGACTTAATTTTTGTGTGGATGTTAAACGTTGCGTGAAACACTTAAGGATCACTGCACATTTTAGAACTGTGCATTTTTAAATATTAATAATTTCTTTAAACTTTATCTGAAAATTTTACTAAATGCCTATTCTCATGTGCAGAAACACCAAGTTTTTGCACTTCATTTTATTAACTTAATTATTTTCTTACTGTCTATTTAACAAGTTTAAGGAATTATGTTCTACTTTGAAATACATCAATATTTTCAATACCGCAACGTACAAAATATTACAGCTTACTTTATTTCAGATTCTAATAATACTTTTCAACGTTAATTTTCTCATAAAATAAGTATAAATTAAAACTACTTAAATTTGACAAAAATTCAAAAGTTTTTAAAGTAACAACATAAATTTCATTCCATAGAAGCCATAAAGCTGCCTTTTGCCCCGACGACTCAATCATCCTCCTCACCAAAAACATCCTCGGCGTTAGGCAAGGTGTGGATTACAGTCAGCCTCTCATTATTACCTCGCATCGGAACAATTACGAGTGTCGCAACGCCGTATAAATATCTATTAGTTTTCTAAAATCGGTGCCTCACCTTGGCTCGGCGATCAATCAAACTTAGACTGCGGGGAGAATCCACTGTGCAATTACCGCACTGCAATCCGGTTATTACTCGAAGCTTTCTACGAAGGATTCAAAACGCCGAGTGCCAATTACTTGCTAACTGTATCCAAATCCGTTCCACAAAATGGCAGTACAAAGTACGATGGGAAAGGTTGAAGTTTTGTAAATTTTAAGAGCCTCAGCTCGTCGGATCGAGTAGTTTACCCAACTTTCACGGGAAGGCGTTACAAAATTTGTCAGCAGTAATTTAATCTACACTTTGAGATTAATTGCGTTTGGACCTTGTGCAATAGTACTAAAATACTACCTGTCCTCGATAATAAAACGTCTTATCTTGAATATCTTAATATCTTACGATAAATAATATTTTTAAACATAAATCAAAATTATTCTAAAATTCAACTTTTCTTCAATATTATACTTATACATATAGAGAAAAATAACTCTTTCTATGCGAATCGATCATTTTTTCTTTACAGGAGGATCGATTCTTTAAATATTAAAATTTTTTAAACAATTTCGTCTTGTTGTTGTTATGAATCAACATGTTTTCTAGCCTTATTGTTTAAATTTTCATGGTCCTTCAGACTCGCAATTGTTTAGCTTCATCTATAAATTTTAAAACTCAAATATTCCTACTTCAAATTTTAAATTCGCGCAGAGCTTAGACTCGCCCATTTCCCATCTAATCCTGGGATCAAACTACTCCGCGCAATCAAGAAAGCCGCAAGAGTAAAACAACCAAGCGTGACTGGGCGCAAATCTTTTTTGTCCCCCTGCCGTTCTTTTTTTCCCGGGCCTAAGCATCATTGTTTATCGCGCGTATATACAAATTGCTCGGGGCTGTAAACCGCGTGGCGAATCGATAGACCGTTCCGTGCATCGTCTTGCGAGTCGCACACGTTCCTTAGCATCGAGTGCACGCGATCGAGGATGCGAGTTTATGAGGCCATCTTGCGAGCTTTTTCCTGCTTGGAAGCCTGAGAATTATTGGTTTGTTTACACTGTGACACTTATTGATTTAAGGCCATTGTTGATTCGTTTGCGAGAACGTTTTATTAAGTGGCGATGCGTATTTAAGTAGTAAATTGCTTCGGCGTTTATCTCAATTAATTTTGTCGGTTTTTTAGTCGAAGCGCGTTGTTTCCTGCGTTTATTTAATGAAAGGCATATTTTCCTGGGAGAATTTAAAGAAACTAATTGAAAGTAAATATTTTCTTTTAAATTTCAACCAACAATAAATAGCAGTTTCACTAAATATGCGGAAATGCATGTATCATTCCTGCGCAATTACGCTAAGTATCCGCTTTCTATATTCTAATTAAAACACAGTCTTTATACACGGTCGAAATAAAAATTAAATATTTTATTCAAAATTTTTAAGAACTCAACTTTGTTTTTTACAAGACAGATATAAAATAATTAAATCTAAAACTGTTTCTCGCGACGACATTCCCCGTAATCGAAAGAACGGATTTTCAATCGAAACCGCAATTTCAGATCTTCCCAATAGACCCACATTTCATCGCACCGGACCAATCCTCTCCCGACCGTGCAAAATCCATAATTCCTCGATACGATTCCTCTCGGCGAGCATCAGCTGATCCGCGCGCCGCTCACCGACGCACTCCGGGGTTGCCGTCAGCCGTCCTTTCCCAAGCCGGCGCATTATCCTCTCTCGAGTGTATATACGGCTCTGCGCACGTGCAGGCCTCGAGTTCGCGTGAAAATAACGACTCGGCGCCGAGCGAAATTAAAGACAATTCGCCTTGTGCGAGGACTCGCTTTCTTCTCCCTCTATCCTCGCGGTGGCTGCACGCTTCGCTTGGAAGAGAAGTCTGCGGGTGGCCGAGTAGCTGTCGACTGCATTTCTTCGCGAGAATTGCTCTTTCTCTTTTTGGGTATTAGGGCGGATTCAAGGAGGAGAAATAATATAGGATCTACATAAAGTATAAGTATTGATATAATAAATCTTATTTTCATAACTAAAAGCCTACCGGCGCTTCCTCCAAGCTCGTCATCGACCTCGCTCGATCCACCCCGAAATCAATAAGTACCAAAAACCAAGCTCACGACGGCAATACTTCCCCGGACGCTCTTTGGGATCAGCCCCCGAGAACTGCGCACAAAGACAGCCCCGGGCAGAAGAGCGCACGCGGCGCCGCACGCTGCACAGAGCAACTGCGCAGCGCGCGTTACGTAAACGAAGGGGGGAGGGGAAAGCACGTGCGCGCGTTCCTGGAGAAAAGAGATGCGCTTTGTTCGTGCGCGGACGAAAAATTTTTCGGTGCTTTGTGTTTTTGAGGAAGCGGCCTCTCCTCGGTGGGAAGGAGCTGCGTTTTCGTCGGCGTTGCGTAAACGAGAGCAGCGGGTTTTATGGTAATTTTGCGGGTCTCTGCAATTGTGTGCGTTGCCCAGATGTTGAGAGATAAAAAAATTTGTTTAATTCGTCGGCTGGGTTAATTAAACGGGGGTATCTTGAGGCTTTCTTTTATATAGGTATTGTAATAATAGCCAAAGTCTGAAATCACTCGCTAAAATATATTAAATTAAAAAAAAAATCTCTTTTCAAAAAGATATTGATTCGTTCAGCTTCGTTCGTAAAAAATGCAAGTCCCAGCTTCTGCGTCGAAACGGGATTTGCTCGCTTGAAATTCACGTGTCGCTCCGATAAATTGATAGGCAGCCTTGAACTAGCCGTAAACGCTATTATTGTACACGAGGGTATTCTCATTTTCACGTCCACCGTTTGCCTCTGAAATTTTACCAGCAGACTATTCCGCGCGTCAATTTTTCCGCCGAACCGCCGTATATTCCATTATTTATAATGCACAAAAATTTAGCAATTACGCGCACTCGTGACGTCACGTGTTAAATGTACCGTGCATTTGTTTCGCAATAGATTTTCCGCAACTGCACTCGGTTCACGTAATATCCGCATTTCTCGCGCTGAATGTATAATTTTTAGGGCAAGCACGTATATATATATATTTTTTTTTTGCAAGCTAATGCGAAATCAATTAATTTTAATACACACCGTTTCAATGTGCAGCGTTGATAAACGCGACGCGTTCAAGCTCTTGAAAACACGTCATATACGGAGCTTCGCCGTTTTGTCCCGGGAGAGAGATTTCACTCGCGATCGATTTTACGATCGGAATATCAAATAGAAATTTCACTTCCCATAAACATTCATGACCGTCAATACACTCGTTCGCATCCATTGAAATGGAAGACAATGATAATGCAGCTCGGAAACTGACATTTTTTTACTTAATCTCTTTTCTTGACATAGAATTAATTACTCAGCTCGATCACTGTTTCTGTCGTCGGAACTGAAAGTAGAAAACTGCCTAAAAACAATGGTTAATTAGTACTGAACTGCTGTTCACGATTAATCTTTGATACTTTTCCATTCACTCCCATACAATTTTCGTATATTCATAAATTATCGTACTTTAAAAACTAAACTTGGAAACCCTAAAGAAAAAGTCGTCCGCAAGAAACAAACGTTAATGTCATTGCCAAGCGCCTTCAAACTAAATAACCGCTCGCTAATCAACGCGCGCACTTCAATTTCTTAGCGTTATTCAATGCTAAGCAGATATGATTCAATTAATCTTATTACTCAACGCTATTGCGCAACCGTTTTCGAGCTCTGCCGCCGCTATTAAATGCCCGCTGCAAAAGGAAGATCGCGCGCAGCGCTCAGATAAACGGTTCTCCTTTTCGTTTGTACGTATGAAAATTCACGGTAAGATCCGCGGCCGCGCGCGTTGCGCAAATCTCGCGAGCGGACACCGCGATTCGAAACGAGCGCGCAGTTAGCCGCGGCAAGACGAATTCGAAAGGCAACGAGAGGCGAACGCGATCCGCCAGGCTTTGGTTGATCGCTGAGAGAGAGAGAGAAAGAGGGAGAAAATCGACGGAGATTGAGTAGAAATCAAGTTGCAGTTGATTAGGAAAGGAGTTTTTCAATATTTGCCTACTCTTGTTTTTTTTTTCAATTTTTTTTCATTTTTTTTTTAGCAGATTTTGTGGTAACTTTAATCAGAGTAATTCGTGAATGCTGTTGTTTTATTACACTTATTTTTTAAAAATTTATTTTGGATACGACTTTTCGACAAGATTTTAACCGATTTAATAAATTTATTTAGAGACATTCCAGTACAGACTAGTAAAGAATTTCATCTGGTTTTAAAACTGTCATTTTCCCGCGAGGAATGAACTAAAAAATTCTCAAAATTTCTTCAATACAAATTCCTCCTGAACTTTCTTACATTCTCGTCTAGAAACGTCAATCAACGCCTTCATTTTCCGCAAACAGCGGCAAAAACTCATCGAAAAACTCCGTGTCGCAAAACGCTCGATCCTCAAACCCATCGAAGCAGCAGCCACCATCATCGAGCCAAAGAGTTCTTAGCGAGGCATCGAGCGGCCGCAGGCTCGGGAGTTAAAAAGGACAAAGGCAAGTGGAACGGGCGCACTCGTCGTCACGGCTTTCTCACACATCGATGATCGCCGTCGATGCGAAACCGTGTATACACGCGTGTCCCACCTCCGCTCTCCGCTCTCTGCGAGTACTTTAAAGTAAAACACGCACGCGGCGAACAAAGGAAAGCTGAGCGCATATCGTAGAGAATGCCTTCTTTTCGGATGCCTCTCGATTCGGATTGTCGGCCGCGAATTTTCGAGGAGTTCGCATGAGGTTTTGGAATTTGTTGATTTGAATGAGACGAACGTTATATAGTGTCGTATTGAGCAAATAAATGATGACAGTTTTTGCACGAGACGGACAAAGAGAATGATAAAAACGCGCAATACTGGTTGATTTGCATAAATTTTGTAGACGGACGAATCAATTCTTTTTAAATTCAAATGAGCGTTATCCTTTTTAGTTTTCGACAAGATTTTAAGGCCAATTGTTTGGCATTTTATTTTTTCGATGAGTTGCAAATTTGGAATAAGTTTTTACGTCTCGGCGATGCAATTTTCATTTTAAAAATGAATTTTATATAGATACAAAACACGATTATTAAAGTTGAAAATATTTCTGTAATGAAGTCCTTTTAATAAGAGCTTAATTAAAGTACATCCTCTGTATAATAAGTAGCGCAGATGCTCTTGAAGCTCCAGATTAGAGTTTTATAATTTTTATCTGCATAATAAAATGGAAAATTATTTATAGAATAATTACTTGTAGCTCTTAGAAACAGTATTTCAGAAATTACAAAGTCTGTCATTCAAGCCTCTAAAGGAAGTTCTTTTTGAGGTCAACTATATTATACGAATCTTTAAAAATAAAATTTCTCAGTTTACTGTTTTACACATTTCTGTTTTCAAATGAAAATTATCAAGTAATAATATAATTATATACTTATCTACCATTACTGTTTCTTCAAATCCACACTAAATCCTAAAAATACTTCGTTCCTTTGAAAATCCTCAAAACCCACGAATTTCGGGCTCAAAATCTTATTTCCCCGGCGGAAAAAGCCAGAGTGCAAAAGCCACAAGGCAGGAACGGTCGTAAAGCAGCGATGAGAATAAGAGAAAAGCGCATCCGCGCAGGTTCCACCTCTCTCTCTCTCTCTCTCTCTCTCTCTCTCCCTCTCGGTGCACTGCAGCCAAGGCCGTCGCGCCCACTCAAATAATCGGCCGGCCGTTAACGAGCTCTCGCGCGATGCGCTCCTACACATACGAATGCGCGCGCGCATTGTGTGTTTCTTTTTTTTTTAACCAGAATGGAATTCGAAAAAGGAAAGCAATCGGTTTGAGTGTTTACACTCGGGGAAAATGAATTAGCGGCCGGGAGAGCGAGTCGATTGTAGCTGTTATCGGGACGGGGAAGTTGTTTAGGAGTTGGCTTATACTTTTGATTTAGAGGGTTGGGCTTTTTCACGGTGCTTTTATTCACGTTTACGCTGACGTTGGTTTTTCCGATTGCAAGATAGGAAAAAGAAAATAAAAATAAAATAATGAAAATTTTATTTTATTATAAGTTTTCTTTCGTGAAACTTTATAATGCTAGTTTAAAAATGTGAAATATGTTGGGGGCAATAAAAAGTTTTTCTTGCAGAAAAGTTGGCTGTGTTTTATGACTTTTAGTTTGAGTCCAAGTGAATGGCGTCGATTTTTCTATTGTTCCATTTGTCAATACACCACTAATTGAATCTCGTCTCTTTTTGTTGTAGGTGAGTGTTCAAAATTATTCCTTTACATCGTCAGTCGGATCACGTAAGTTTATTCCAAGCTGCGTCTCTTTCAATTTACATTTTTGCAAAACAACCACAAATCTCATCCGCAAAAGTCACCTCGACTTTCCCCAAAATCCCCAGCCAAGCAGCAGGACCATCAATCCAAAGAGAGAAAAAACCCCGTTCAGTTGTGTACACTCTCAATTCGCGCCTGACGCAAGAAGCCGTTCCGATCGCGGATCGCGAAACGCATAGTTTTCCGTGTAGTCTACGCTTGCGTACAGAGGTGAAGCGATGACCCTGTGCGCAAGTGCCGAGACGAGGACGTGGAAAAGGCAAGATTCGACCTCGCTAAGGCCCTTCTCTCTCTCTCTCTCTCTCTCCCTCTCTGCTCTCGCGCCGAGCGCGCGAGTATGAAATGCGAGTGCTCTCGGGGATTATAGGATGGATGGCTTGATTGTTGTTGGAAATCAAGTGCTGTTTATAGTGTTGACGGGAATTTCAGGCTAGTGGATTGTTTCTTGAATGTTATTTAATTGATAAAGTAACCTAGGTCTCGATTCGTTGATTTATTAAGGATGCAGCTATTTTGAATTTGTGCGCATCTTTTGAAAATTGACCTTGACAGTAATCAGGTTCAAACACCAGTTTTTGTGATATACAGAATTATTTAATGAGAAAATGAGTGTTCTAATTCAAAAATATTTGCCAAACAATGCTACAATGTAAAGCACTAAGTTTTGATTGAGGGTAAAATTTAGTATTAGAACACCGAGAAAAAAATTACTTGAAATCAAAGAAAGCTTCATTGCGGGCAATCGGTAAAATATTTTTTTGATTCAAAGAAAGCATTCTGTAAAAAGAGAAAATTTCTTTCCATTAAAAAGGGGTTTCTTTGAATTAAAGAATTTTTTCTTTGAATCAAAAAAATATTTAACCAATTACCCGCAATGAAGCTTTCTTTGGTTTCAAGAAATTTTTTTCTGAGTGAAAGTATAAGGTTTTGGAAAAGGGAGAAAAATATTTATAAATTCGAAACAGAATGCAATTTTCACGATTGTCTTTGCAGTCTAAAGATTACGTGAGCATTTTCTTGGCAATGGGTTATAAACATTTCATGTTTGTTTCTATTCATAGCCAAAATGTAATGTCGGGAGTTGGCCGATCTTTCTCTAATGACTATATAAGAAACATGTGTACCGAAATCTAAATCTAGTAATATTGTACAAAAACGCAAAATCCGTAAACGTATTATTTATATCTGCTTAAATAATTTATCTACGTTAGTTTATATATACATTCATAAAAATGTTCTGGGAAAGTTAGTTGTTTATTTTCTAAATTAATCTTTTAAAGTCAGAGAGAAGATAAAAATAGAAAACAAGTAGGACTAAAGTGAAGTAGAATATATTGTGCGAAAGAAAAATTTGTAAAAGAAAAGAGTTCACAGATTAGTTGCAGACGGGTACGAAAAAGTACAATGCAACAAAGGAAAGGCTTGTTTTGCATTCTAATGTAATACATTTTTCGATTTACTCAACGCAACAGTTTATCTTTAAAAGTATTTTTTTCGATTAAAAATTGCATCAATTAATGTACAATAAGCCAAACTCTTCCAAAGCATTAGATCATTACCGTCGGGAACGCAACTTCAAAATCAATATCTCCGTAATCCCCCTAAAAGGCGAGCAGTTCATCCCAACTTATTTTCATCGATTCGCCAGACGCAAATACGCTTCTCGAGCGCCGCGTCTAACGCTCGAAAGAAAGTCCCGCATCCAGATCAAACCAGACCGTCGACGGCGGCGGCGGCGACGGAAAAGAAACGCAGCCGTTTTGCACGTGCAACTCGAACTCCGGCGGCGGCGGTGCGAGGTTTCGCAATCCGGCGACCACCGGCTCTGGCCGTCCTCACACGTATATTTAGTTTAGCCGAGATGTGGAGCGCCGCCGGGAAAGCTCTCCGCGAGAGAGCCGCTTTCGATGACGCGATCGACGAAACTGCCGGGATCGAATGACGAAACCGAAGCGGCCGATTATTTTAACGGCGCTTGGAAGCGGCAGGGGAGGGGCAGGGCCGCCCTTCGGCGAAAGCCGAGGCGTGTATTTTCGGAGCTTTGTTTGCGCGCCGCGCGCGGCAAAGGTGGCTCCGGGTGGAAGTCGGGAAAATAATCGAGGGCTCGGTAAACAATTTGGTTAAAAGGACGGGTTTACTCGTCGCGAGCGAGTTAATTGGGGAAGTCGAGAAAGTGCTTTGAGATTTTTGAGCGGTTTTGCGGTGGGTCGCTATTGTTTAGCGCTGTAATTGAGAAATTTAATTATAAATTTTTGGTTTGTTACGGCAGTAAATAATAGTTTGGTAATTTAAAATAATACACTTGAGACGTTCAAGTGCGGTTTTCAATCTGTCAGTGTGCTTGGGGTATTTTTGAAAATTTTCGAAGGCTTCGTTAACTTTCCGCTGATTAGTTTTGATGAATTACGGAGGTTAATGATACCCGCAGAAATTGCAGGTCGTTAAGATGACTTTTCAAGTAGGCAACAAGTAAACTTTCTATTAGCTTGTTAACCGCCAATTCATCTAGATTTTTAACATTCGTAATTATCAATTAGTTTAAACATTTTAATAAACGGTTCACTTTACAAACACATTTTAAAACGTCCGCTATACGATACTTTTGAAAATTTACAAAGCGGAGCGGACAAGGAACGGAGATTTAAATGAAAACGTCGACGAGCGACGCGCGCGCCGCTTTCTTTCGTCTCGTCCACCGCGCGGAAATTTCTCTCGACAGTCCAGGCAAAAAGGATCCGGTAACGACGCGAAGTAACGATCCTTTTTTCCGCGGCCGGGGGATTTTTAACGATCACGGCTGGCTCGCCGCGCTCCCGATGTTTCATTGACGATATAATCAGAGTCGATCAGCGAAATCTTTTGTACATTGACGCGCGCGTATTCCATATTTTCTAAACTCGCTGAAAGCGCAATCTAAATTCGATGCGAGACGAGCTGTTCCTTAAATTTTAAGGAAATTAATGCGTACCTTGACAGGTTAATCTCGGTATCTCTTTTGAGATAAGCCGCCGTTTTGGTGAATGTATCGAAGTCAATTACGTCCGTAAATTAGAGTTCGATTTTTGTTTCTGCCCAGAAACTGCAAGTCGATTTTTTCTCTTTAACAATGGCTACTAGAAATTTCCAATAAATCTACTTTCACTTTGAGCCGCAACCGTATTATTAGACGCGATAAAAAATTCAATATTAACCTCGTATTATATACCGAGGCTCGAACTCGCCTCGAAATTAAATATGTATTTGACAAGTCCGCCAGGCAGGACTTTACGCTACTGATTCATGGTGATCCCGGAAAGCTCGTTCGGAAAAAGAAGCGCAAAAGAAAGGCGCCGAGTTCAAAGTTGCCCAACGTTTCTCGAGCTAACCGACAAAAAGTTCGGATTTTTTCAAAGCCGTCGTCTCTCCGAGATTTCTTTTCTTTCTTGTCTTTCGTTCTGCCGAGGCTTAACCGCATCCACTTGAAATTGTACCGGTGGTGATTTTTAAACGATTCGTTATTAATTCAGTCGCTGAATTTAATATTCCCAGTTTGAAACATTCGATTCGGTTTGTAAATATTTCTGATAATATCAGAAGACATATTGTTTTTCATTCACAATGCATAAATAACAATAAAAAAAATGTTTTTGTATTTCACATATAACGTAATGATTAAAAATATTATACTGAAAAAAAAACTCGTTAAAATAATATAAATGTTTTAAGCCTTACTTTCAACTCTAAGCCATAGGTTGAAATAGTTCGAAGGTTAATAATGAATACGTACAACAATATTTATGGTCGTTGAAATTTTCTTTTTAGGTCACGTTAAAGTCTACGATGGCCTTTATGGTTACAAAACACTTATAAAAGCCTTCCCTTTTAAAAGCCGATCATTCAAAAAGTAAAATAACCGCACCGAAAAAAAAAAATAAATTCGACCCAAAAAAAACTTCTCATTCGAAATCCACGAAGCCAGTTCACCTACAAAGAAAAAAACCTCGCGCGCGAATCATCATCCAAGTGCACCAGACAAATTCTCCCATCATAGTGAATGACAAACTCTCGCTCATTGAGCGTCCAATGTCTCTCTCTCTCTCTCTCAAAAGCAGGTTTCCCCCTCGCACCGAGGGCCCCCCGACAACGCTCGGAACAGGCCACAGGCCTGCGTCTGGCTCGCTCGCAAAAACTTCGCGATCCATCCGCACCTGCGCGAGAGCTCGAGCGTCGTGTATATAAAAGGCGAGCGGCAGTGGCAATGTACCCGAGCCAGCGGTTGCGCGTGACGCAACTCGAGCGTGAAATTCGAAAGGACTTTTCCCGGTCTTATCACTCGCTCGCTCGCGCTCGCCGGCCGAGGCTCTCTCGAGAGAGCAGCGAAATGCGCCGGCCGTCGATTGAGACGTTAGGATTAGCCGAGCGAAAGCCGGAGGAGTCGGGAGCTTCGTTGCTGGATGGCTTTTCGCGCGGAATCTCTCCGTGGGCTTTTCTCGCTGTGTTGAGTTTCCCTCGGGTGGGGATTTTCGGGGCTGCGCGCGAAGGTTCTCGATTTCGGCTGCTCCGAAGATTTAGATTATTTTAACGGGGACGCTGAAAAGGGCATGAATGGACGGCGCGATATTTTGAAAAATTAAAAAAATCTGATTTTACTCTCGGCGAAATTACGAGCATTAAATGCAGCTCGGAAGAAAGCAAACAAAGCACTTCCCGTTCGAACGTATAGGTGTACAAACACAAAGGCGATTCGGAGCAGCGATATTATAAACGCCGACTGCAAGTAGCAGCTCGTGCAAGAGAGAGAGAGAGAGAGAGAGGGAGACGTAAACGCGATTTTACGTCCGAACAATGCTCGCGTATATATACACACGGACAGCGGCTTATGCTCAGTCATTGAAACGTTCACTTTTACTATATTCCGCTTCTGCGCCTCGCGCACATAGAAATCGGCCACATTTCGCCCGGGCATTAAAAATACATAAGCCGATTGATGTATAATTTACGTTAGATTTTGCGTAATACCGAGAAAAACTCGTTCGCGCGCTCTCTCTCTCTCTCTCGCCGCGGAGAGCAGTTCCGCGCGTGGATCGATTGATTCACATTTTTTTGTTGTGTGTTTTTTTTTTAACTGCAGCGAGGAAGGAGAGCTCTAATCTACTTATGACGGGGGGCATTCGAGAAAGGTTGAGCCTTCGCGCGCCTCTGAAACAATCGGATTAAAAGCGTTTCGGTGCTGCATACTATCGCTCGAGATTTTAAAGCGATTTGGCACGAGAGCCGAGACCTTTGCAGCGCAGTGAGAGTTCGCGCGGAGGATTTATGCCTGCCTTGCCGATTTCGGACATTATCTACTGACGCGGAGGCTTCCTTATTCGAGCGCATGAACTCTTTTGGGCACGATTCGTAGTTTAAGGAATATTTTATGGACGGTTGTTAATTTTACTATCAGGAAATTCTAAGTTTCTTTTTTGCGTAAAAAAAGTACTTATGTTGCTAATTGTATGAATATACTTATATTTTCTAATTAAAAGCTTTTCGTAATACACTTACAATTTTAAATTTTAAATTCCACTTCAATTGCGTAGATTTTTAAATTAACTTTTTGTTATCACAAAAGTATTGGTATTTAAAATTCATTCGTTTAGCACCACTTTTGTAAAGTATTTTCGAGCATTTGTAAGATAAATAAAACAAAGGACGTCTATTTTCTGATCAATCGAAAAAGTAAAGGTTTGAAACCTTGACTTTTACAGAAGCATTTGGTGCTATCCAATTTCTTGACAAAAAGAAAGAAAGTCCAGTCACGAGTCGAGATAAATCACAGCTGCACGTATTTCCTGATAGCAATTGATGAAACAAATCATATTTGGGTCATTCCCGTAGGCCATTCCGGCGAAGATATACAGCTTTAATTACAGCGGCGAAAGGAAAATGAAAATGAAAATTTATTCGCTGTTAAAATCGAAATTACTATATAAATAAAGATTGTTTATCGCGGTTTTCGCTCTCTGTGCAGAGTTTAGAAATCGATTATTGCGGCGTTTGTAGCGTTTTTTTCGCTCGCATTAATTACCTTCGCGGTCGGTTGTATGGGTTGATAGCATGTAGAAGTTATAAAATGAGAAAAAGGTCTCACATTTTTATTGCTCTTGCATCCTGGTAGAAAATTAGCAATTTTTATTGGCGAATGTGTTAATTAAGATTTTTTTCTTATCAAATTATTATTTCTCGATTCTGTCTTCGCAGAATTTTTCACTTCAAAGTTGAAAATTGATCAATATGTCTCTTTTGAAAAGTCAAACGTTTCCTTTACGTTGCCTCAAAATTCATTAGTCTGCTGCACCTGTAAAATATTTGATTTCAGTTCTCATCTTGATTTGAAATTCTAGATTTCGAGTTTTGCGTTTCAATAAAAAAACACCGACCCAGTATCTTCTTTCCGTTGTCACGCAATATCCCGGCATATATACATTTCCCGCGTCTGAAAAGCAAAAAAAAGACAATCAATCGCTCCTCCTCTCCGTCCATCACCCTTCTAAATATAACGAGAGCGGCTCTCTTTTTCTCCATTCCTCCTTCTAAGCATATTTCGGCCGTCATAAGGCCGCCGTGTGTCGGGCGGGCTGTGCAGCAGTGGGATTCTGGGTCGGAGCTCTCCGGTTCCATCTCTAGTTCTGGCGCAAGGTCAGGGCCGCACGGTTTTCTGGATTTAGCCGCGCGCGCGTTCCCATTAATTAAGTAGCGCCGGAACCACAGCCCGAGTAACCGTATTCGATTGCGCTTCTCGCTGTTTGCCCTTTTTCTCGGGCGCCGCCGCCGGCCGGGATTGTTTTATTTCTGGTGCGGAGGAGTTATGTAATGAGTAGCTGCCGCTCGAGAGGATTGCCTCGAGAGATGCTTTATCAATCGGCTTGGTTAGCTGGGGGCTTGAATGGCGGTTCGGGAGATTGATGGCTATATTTGGAGCCCGATATGCGCGGGGTGGGTGTATTAAAAGTGGGTGTAATTGGATTGTCCCTGTCTTCGCAGTATAGATCGTTTAATAATTTTGAAACGTAGTTCGGCGTTTCATCTATTTCTTTTATGTTTACCGGTTATAAAATCTGTACTGTTTTGGAAATTGTAATTTTATTTTATAATAAAAAGTAAATTTTTATTTTGCTAAGTCAACTTTAGTTGAAATTATAAACTAAAGTTTTTCATTTCTAGATCGAAAAAGCTGTTTTGCAGTTCTTGAGTATTAAAAATGGTTGCAAAAAGTATTAAAAGTATGCTCTTTCTAAAATCCGAATTAAGAGAATTAAAAGCAGCATCGGTTTATGAACGCAGTTGTGAAAGTAATAATAATTGCTAATTATTTTGAAGGACATATTGCATCAAAGTTAGCTATTGTATATGAAAGGTATAGAGCAATGCTGTATGCTATACCTTAATGCGTCGAATGGAATAATTTGTCTTATAAATCATCCCTATTTTTAATCTGGCGGTTCGCTACATTATCTTAATTTAATCAAGATTGGATTAGGATACATTATAAATTATACGTATATATACTCAACGGTTTCACTTTGTAGAATTAAAAGATCCTATTTAAATATTTCTTTTTTCCTTGATTCAGGAAAAGAGAGAAACAAATTTTTTATTTTTCAAAAAATAATCGTTTTACATTCCTATCCTTTTAGTCACTAATTTGTACAAGTCTATAGTCATACTTGATTCTCAAGCACTCAAGTCAAGTGCTTTACATATGCTTTTGATTATACTGAAATCTTATACATTAGAAAAATACTTTTTAAATCATCGCAAGTAAAAAGTTTCTTTCGCTCGTCTCGAGGTGTGCTGGAGCCTGAGTTAATTATGTAACAAACCCCAAGATAAAGCAAAAAGCCCATCGAAGAACAAATCATTACTACACCCATAACCCAACTGCATCGAATATTACCGCAAAACAATCACACATCTCCCAAAAGAACCCAAATCACTTTCCCGAACGATCGAACCCGCGCAGCCTCCCGCGAACGAAGCTCGCCCAGCCGAACCCCGCGAGCATCATCATTTCCGACGAGGTGCGCGTGCGCGCGCGCCGCACATGCACACGACTCCGGCTGCTGCCGCCGCCGCAGCGCGCGGCAGCGCCGCTCTATACGTAATCGCGAGATCGGTTCAACGGCCATGCGAAATTAACTTTCTCTCGCGAGGCGAGCCGAGCGCGGCTCTGCAGGCTGCGGCGCAGCGCGAAAGTCGCGCGCGCGGCGCTTCTCCAGGATCGCGAGCCGTGTTATTATTCGCTGGAGCTCTCTGTGGGTGTGTGTGTGTGTGTGAGGGTGAACGGCCGATCGAGGATCGGCGCTTTTTCGGAGCTTTGCCCGAGGCAAGATGGCTTTTCGAGGTGTGGGCGGGAATTTTCGCGTTTTGGCAAGGTTGAGGTGCTTGGAATTTTGGCGAGCCGTGGAGAATGGCACTTTTATTGTACCGAGATCGAAAACAATTATTTGGATGATTTACTGAGCGTTTTGAAGGCTTTTTTAATAAAGCTTTTATGAGCGATCTTTTAAAAGAGATATTGTTCTAATGTATTTCTTTATAGTATTCAGATGCATACAGGTATTCTTGAAAAACCAAATGTATTTTAAAACACATTCGAATGATGTTTAAACGTAATAGGTGCTGACTACAAGGAATGCTATTTTTGCTGTACGTTGAAAATGAAGAACGAGATGTCGGTTAATGTTTCGTGAAAGAAGCGTTTAGAGTAATTATGGCTTTTATGAGAAACGAAAGTAGGAAAATGAACATCTATCATTCTTCTTATAATGCTTTGGGTAAAATATCAAGTTTTTTAATGAATTAATTTAAATAAAATTCAAATAAAAAATAAACTTTCCATTTTTAAAAACTGAATACTAAAATATTTTTGTTGTTTATTTATTCTATTATATCAAATTACAATTTTGCACAATTATATTTAGTACTACAATAAATTAGAATCTTTTACCCTAAATATTAATCCCCGCGCAATAAACACTAATGAAAGTCGTTTTGCAACGAACATTAGAAGCGGAATACTCGATTTATGCGCCGCTGGGAGCGAATTTTCGCTTACTTACCGTACGGCAAGTCGAGCAGTCAGATCAGCTATATGTAGGTCTTCGTGTATGAAGAACAGATGCGGTCGAGAGCCGAGAGGATTTCGACCGGAATCTGATGTAAACAGTTTGGAAAGGGTTTACGATTTTCTTTTGCCGGTGATTTATTTAGGTTGCATCAAATATTTGGGGCGAGTGTTTTCCTTCTGGAAAAAGCGAAATTTCGTGCGAATTCATCTTATATAGAAACTCTATTATTCGCTCACAATGGAATTGGGTTTCTAAAAGGGGGGCATAAAATTTTCCGGTAAGTTTGGGCATTAAAAACTTTCCTCTCGCTGCTAAATTTCATCAGGCGATATAAAAAAAAATTCGACTATACAAAGTCTCGAATTAGTCGATTTACGGCGCAGCATAAATCTATTTGATCTTTCACTTCAATCGAATGAGACCGTATGGGAAATGCTTTCAGCTTCGGAGTCATAAAATTCGTATATATCGTAGTTTGATTTACGCACGACTTTGGTTCGTTCATAGCACCTACTTCAATAATGGCTTCTGACGGTTAGAGGATGGATATTAACGTCTGGAAATAACTCAGAAACCAAATGGTTTGTTAAAGATTTGGTGATGAAAACGAAATTTGAAAGCGCGAGTTTTATGATAAATTTAATTCGCTTTACATCTTGCACAACTTTTATTGACAAGCATAACCGAGTCGGAGTGTAATACATGGAAGCTGTACACTTTGAAAATACGTTTTCTATTTATGCAAAAGAGAGGTAACAGGAGAAATGGTCGTTTATCTTGCAAACGAAAGAGGTTGCAAGTATTATCTTTTTTTTCAAAAACGTATTTGAACGTGCTTGGTTTTTAACTGCACACAATTAAAAGTCGCCAGCTGCAACGGTATTACGTAAAACGTAGATTAGAATTTGCAAATGCATGCAAGTCACATATCAGTTTCAAAACTGACCGCTTAAACACGTTTACCGAATTACTGCGCCGTTATTTCAAATTGATTCTAAAATTAAATTTATCCAGTAAATGTTCTCCACCAAAATTAATCCTTCCTCACGATGGACTTCACCTTCAATCAACGAAAAATCACCTCATCATCAAAAAAGCCCACCCACTCAAAAACAAACCTCTCCCCACATTACCAAAGCGAATCTTCCAATCCGCGAAAAAAATCAATTCGCTCCACTTCATTCCCCGTGCGGCAATTGAGCCCTGAAAAAGCCTCGGTGCGATGCACGCACGAAAAGCCAAAGCCACGCGCGTCTCAGAGGCCAGAGAGCGGACGCTTCCCGTTGGCAACAAAAGAGACTACTCGGTATACTTTCGCGCGGCGAGGTTCGCCTCGGGTTATACATCTGGGTCTTCGCCGACGGCACTTGTGTGCGCGCGCGCTCGCGAGCCTAATCAGCTGCGAGCGAGCCTCGAGACGTCGCTGCACGAGCGGCCCGCGCGGCCTTTTATCTTGACTCGAGCCTCGATCGCTGTGTGCCGCTTCCTGCTCGCTTTATTCGCCGTCGGTCGCGGAGGCGCACATGCGCTCTCGCGAGGTGAGAGAGAGAGGTAGGTGGCTTGTTGGCAATTTGTTAGGGGAGAGTGGGATTGCCTGGGGTTTAGAATTTCGAGTTTTCGTGCGTGAATTTGGGAATTTAATGCGAATTTGAAAAAATAACATCTCAGGTTTCTAATATTGTATAGTATTAATATCATAGACATAAAAATGTATAGATTCGATGGAAAATAAAAGAATGTCTTTGAATTCCAACGTATATAGGATATTGTCGCAGTTAGCTCCTTTGATTCCCGTTTTGAATATCCTCTTGATCACGAGATGATTCACTAGAAGTGAAAATGCAGAACAATCTTCTATTCAGCCGCCTCTGATTTAGCCTATTCATTATTGCCGTATCTTCCACTGCAGCGCAATATCCCTAATAACAAGAACGAATTCAAGTTTCCTCGAGAACGTCCATCCCATTCGTCAGCTCCGCCGTCAAACAGCCGTCGCCCGCACAATTCCCGCAGCCTCCCGCCTCGCAAAACGCACCGTAAAACCCCGAATGGCGCCCTAAAACTGCCACGATAATAGCGCCAAATCGCCTCGCTCTCAGCCAGCGAGGGTCCGCGGCAACAGTGTCGCGTCAATCGCGGTTAACCTTCCAGGATATCTGCTCCTGGGAAAAATGGCCGGCCGGGCGGCGGCGGCGTCGTCTGGAATAACATACCGAGACTAGAATCTGGTCTGACCATATTCGCTAAGGTCGCGCCATTGTCTTTTTGCGCGCGAAGCCAGAGAGCCGCTGCCGCTGGGAACCGGTCGTAAGTGCGCGCGCTCTCGTTCTCTTTCTCCGCTCGCGCCGCGCTCTAAGCCGCCTCGCCCACGCGCCGAGCGCGCTTTTCACGCGGCTCCGCGCATGCGGAATTTTTCCGAAGCTGCGCACTGGGGGGACTTGGATTCGTTGGATCGGGAGGAGAAGTGACCCCGGGAATTGATTGGGAGGTGCAGCTTTATTTTTCCGAGGGAACCGGACGAGTTTCTTTTGGATCGAGTGGAATTCGTTTGAGCTTTGTAGGAGATGCGTAATTTGGTTCAAGAGCTAATGCATTTTGGAAATGCGAAGAATGTAAAAAGCCGAATGCACCTATTAAGGTTTTAAATATAAAATAATATTTTAACGGATATATCGTATTAAGAGTAACGCCAGGAAGAAACATTTAGACAGATGTATTATGTGAATTAATTCACGTACTTCGCGTCAGACAAGCGTGTAAATCGCAAATCATGCTTGATGACTAATTCTTCTGTCAGATAGAATTTGTTCATCCTTTTTCTTGATTTCCTTATTGAAATTTCTTTGAATTTTCAAGAGTCAACTGAGAACAAAGAGCACTGATAAGTGACATTGTAAAGGACTTCCTCTTCTGTTTGTTAGGATTTTTTGTTTAAGCAAAGGTAATTCTTTCTTTTTCGAAATAAATAATCTGAGGGTCGTGTGGAATTAAAATAAAATTTTTGATAAAATGTTGCATTTATTTATTCGACTGTGTTCAAGTTAGGTTATTGAACGAAGAAATATTCATAGTAAAATTTACCTTAAATGTAAGTAAAAGTTGCTTAAAAACTTTAGCAAACATCGTAACTTAGTAAACTAAGTAAACTTTTCTCAGCTTTGTAAGTAAATTTTACCGAATCTTGAAACCGAAGGCGCCACCAGTCTTTCTGTTTCTCTCGCCGTGCAGTGGCTTACTTAATAATTCAGTAACTTAAGTCAGAATCAGTATCTTTTACTTAATTTTTTAAGTAATTTTCACTAGCGATTTTTCTCCTTGTGTCAAAATGAATAAGATAATTGATCGTAAGAACCATGTTTTTGGATAACCTTAAGATAAAACTTTATGGAAAACGGCTCTTTTGTTTCTTGCACTTGAATAAAATACGTATTCATGATGAAACGTAAACCTCTTTGAAAAATGCTGGTCATTAGAGGTATCAAACTGCAAAATGCTATCCGTATCATTTCAATCTTAAGAAGTCTCACAAAGTATGAAATCCTCGAGCAAACAATAAGGCAGCCGTTAAATTTAGCACTCAAACTCGAAAAGCAAGCAACAAAATGTTAAACGCAACATTAGCGAACCTTCCCGATTTCCATAGAATTCCCCGACAGATTTACGCGAGCACTTATCCGGCTAACAATCTCTTTAACAGTACCGAGACATTCGCTCTAAGCAGCGCGCGGCGACACAAATCAAAAAGTATCTCCGCCGGAGCAAAAGGGATAGAGCCTCCTTGTGAAAGAGCCTCTTCGGCGCAAAAATCCGCGGAACAAAGGAACGGGGAGCGAAAGGAGAACGGAGGACACCGCTGATCCGCCGAGGGAGAGGGAGATAAAGAGAGAGAGAGAGAGAGAGAGAGAGAGAGATGGCAATTTGTAATATCGTTTGCCTTTCCAGAGTCGCGATTCGCGATATTCTTGCCCGTCCGGGGAGTCTTTTTTCTTTCTGAGCTGCTGCCGGAATTTCGCGGGAAAGTCCTGTCGGGAAATTGACGTGCTCATGTGTGTGTTTACCCGGGAATGACAGATTTCTGGAATTACACGGCTTTCTGCGGGAAGGGAGTCGCCTCGCGCTTTTTTGCTAAGATTTTACGATTTTTTATTTTAATCATATGCATGCTGGAAATTGCCTTCGGTGATGACAACGGGCTTAGTATAGTATAGTTAAAAGACGTTATTTGAGTAATGTATTTTTATTGTTTTTCTTCTATAATTTTGAAGCTCATAAAAAAGTTATCGATGACAAGCAAATTCTCAAGGAGTAGGTAATACATATTTAATAGCGTTTGGACATGAAGTTATCGTATCATGAAAAATGACAAAAATATGCAGTCTTCTGACTTATTAGCAACATGATTGATTTGTTTCCGTCACTCAAGTTAAAACATTGTATAAGACATTGAATAATTTGTGAAAATCTACCGTCACTTACACTGAGAGAAAAGTTTAGTAAAAATTACCAAACTGCCTAGTAAGGTCATCATAGACTGTCAAAACCAAAAAAATTACCATACTTTATAGTAAAATTTACCAAACAGTATACATGAATTTTATTACTCAATAGAACATAAATTTTACCAAACAGATAGGTGACAATAGGCATTGGAAGTTGAGGTTAGGTAGGTCGTATTGTCGCAAGTCAATACTAAAGTACAGTATTTTTGATTATTAATTTTTATTATTCATTACATGTTTAAATTTATATACTTAAGGCTAATACCTGAAGTATATTATTTTGAAACTTGCGCATGTTATATCTTATTTACGGCTGCTCAGGAGATCGGTATTTCTTACGAGACAGTCAGTAAAATTTTCTGCATGATCCCACGATTAAGATTCGTCTCGTAATTTTGATACGGCTTTTTTTTCGTAAATTTTAATTAAAAATTCTATCAGTGTAGGACAATACTCGGACATTAATTAATTGCCTATCTAATTTCTAAAATTGACGCGTAATTTATATTATGGCTTTGAGCTCTATTAGAGAAAGTGCAAATATTTAACTCCATAAAAAATTGTTGATAAACTTTATTATCGGCTCAAATCAATTACAATTTCTGAGTATACATATAAAACATTTAAGATCTCATACTTTATTTACATTGTTTGCGTATTTATAAATTTTATTAACAAGTTCAATCCACAATATTTCCAATCTAAATTTTCAGCTTTGAGAATTCATTACTCTTTAACCGAAGACTTTATCATAACAAATCGAAAAGGCTGATTGATTTCGTGACAAGAGCCGCCGATGATAATTGTCGCGACTGATCCGCGAATTGTTCAATGTCTTCGTGCAATACGCGAATCCTCCCTCTTTCTCTTATTCACAGTAGGTGTATTAGTAAATACGTGTCGCAAAAGACTATTTTTACAACCAAAATTTCTAGTACAATAGTGACATCGCACGAATCTTAATTTTTTTTTATTCTTGTTTTTTAATAAATTTCTTTTCATCGCAAACCTATCGCGAACAGCCGAGACAAATTCTATTTTCTTGTGTCCCTTGCACATGTGCTTATAATATTTAGTTCAAAAGTTCTTGCCGCAAACGTCCCAGTCAAATATCATTCCATCGTGCACTGTTTGCTTGTGAAGCTATTGCCGCGGATGCCACAGTCAACTTTTATTCCTCATTCTCATCCTCACCCTCGTCCTCATCTTCATCCTCATCATCTTCATCCTCATCATCCTCATCGTCATCCGAACCATGCCATAGTCTCCGGTGAAAGTTCATTGTCCCTTCATCCCAAAATCGGACGCCGCATTTTTCGCATAAACATACAACGTGCGGATTTTTTTTGTGACTAATCAAATCACGTTCTCTTCTAAAGCCCGCGCCGCAATGGTCACACTGATATTTTAAGTCTCTGTGATCGTCTCGCTTGTGCTTGAGCATATCATTCTCTTGAGCAAAGCCCCGGTCGCAGACGTCGCAGTAAAAATTCATTCCTGCGTGGAGATATGCCTTGTGACCGAGCAGCCATTCTTCTCTTCTGTAGCTCGCATCGCATACGTCGCAAACAAATTTTTTTTCCTCGTGCTCTTCCCGCTTGTGGTGAAGCATCCAATCTTGTCTTCTAAACCTTGCTCCGCATACGTCGCAAACAAATTTTTCATCGTGCGCTTGCTGTATGTGATTGCCCACTTCAT
>UCOM01000474.1:0-77656 GCA_900474385.1 Ormyrus pomaceus
CCTGGCCGCCTCCACTCCCTCCGGTGTGTATATCGCAGGCTGTCCCGCGCGCGCGTCCTGCCTCGGCGATCTCGCGGCGGTCTTGACATTTCTCGACCCGAGCAACCGAAACAAAAGCCGAGAGGATGTACCGTTCCTTCCGACGTCTTTTGCGAGCGCTCGCCAATTTTGCCACGAGAACAGTGCCAGTGATGTATACTATACGGAATCGTCGGCGTTAAATCGAGATCGGGGAGAATTTCGGATAACAGCCGAAATCGGGTCGATTCCGGTTCAAATTACTTTGAATAGAAAGAGGGTTGGAATGTGTTCAATTTTAATTTTGCTTCCTCCTATCAGGAAGCTTTGTGATAGTAATTTTTGGAGTTGTTCTAAGTTTTTTTACCTGTTATAATTGTATTTCAAGGTGTCAAAAACAAGAATAAATGGGTTTTGTAGTTTGGAGGAAGCCAAGTGCCAATGAATTGGCAGTGGTTTTTAAATACTTTTAGCAGTAGCCGTAGATTTGTAAGTCCTTTTTTAAAGGTATTTTTTACATCAGAACTTTATTACTCTTATGATGTTTGTAAATGTTAATTAGAACACAGTTTTAGGCTGCAATCAGAAATCTGAAGAAAAAAAACACTTCATTAACAAATTTGCTTTAAAACTTTTTCGCGATAAACTAAAAACTCATTTTATTGCACAAACTTTAACTACCAGCATAATCTACGGACTGTAATAAAATTAATTATCAGCATTACAGCGCATGGTAATCTTAACGTGCCTACTATCATAAGAGTTGTATACAATTTTGTATGGATTTAAGCATTTTATTGCATAAAAAATTTCAGTTTACTTATAAGTTACTGAAATATGATTACTCAAGTTACTGATATATTTGTTAGATCGTTGAAAACGATGGTATTAAAAACACCCTTTCTAAAAATAATTCAGTCGCAGCAAAAATATTTTACACAAACTTCAATGGCAATTGATAACAACAAATTATTGTAACAAAGCGCCTAATAGTAAAATAAACCTTTTACACCCCCCACCATTATACGCGAAACGGTCCATGTATATCGAAGGTGCCTATGTAGAAACTGGCACATCTCTTTTCTCTTGGTACGGCGGCTGGCGATTGTCTTCCTGGAAGACAAAGTGGAATTCCAGAAGAGCAATGATGCGGATCGGGCGAGAATTAGAAAACTTTAACCTTCGCCTGTAATTTTCTCTCCCGTGTCAAACTTCCGCGGAAACTTTTCCCTTTCCGTCTGGAACAAAATTCCCGAGCCGCTTTTTCCTCCTGCCCGGCGCGCTTTTGCTTTTGTATTCCGATTCCTCCCTCCTCTTTTTTTATTGGCATCGCGAATCGAATAGACCGATCATTACGCCGCTGGTACTTTTATGACGTTTCACTTGTACGTAAGCGGAGAGGAAGTACGTCGGGGCAGAGATTTCCGGCGGAGCTGGAAATTCCAAAACCAGTGGTTATAAGAGCGTTTCTCGCGAGTTTCCGCCGCGGAAGAAAATTGAAAATTCATTTTGCCGCCGCGTTAAAGAGAGACTGGATGATAATTCTGAAATACAATTTTACGTTTGAATGCCAAAGTCAATTTTGCACTGCTTGTAATTTAAGATAATAATATATATCGGTATAACGCGTTTTATCGAGATACAGATATACACGCAGTAGTAAATTAAGCTTAGATACTTATATCTTTATAGGCTGGAATGGGAGAAAACACTAAAGGCAGAATATTCACAGTTGAATAGATACCGTCAAATCTGATTCTGCGTAGAATTACACAGTGATATTTACATGCACATAACAAATACCTAATCACGTACAAATAACGGTTATTATCTTCTCACCAGATCAATTCCACAGCTCTATTTGATAAAATACTTTTAATTTAATTAATACGCCATAATAACTATCGCTCGAGGGTCTCTTTATCGGCACGATTCAAGTATCGCACATCGACGCTTTCGGATACGAAACAAAAGCCGCGCACAAAACGAAAAGGAAAAGCCGCCCAGTGCGGTAAACGAAACGTCATAAAGAGAGGCTTAGAGGCCGGCAATTACGCAGAGGCGACGCCGGAAAGGAGCTGCTCGAAGCATTAGCCGCATTTTAAGGATCGTTTACGCGCCATTAGGACTCTCACCCACACGGCCGCGTTCCCGCCTGTCCGGCCCGCTCGCACATCGCTATAATTAACAGTTTTATTGCCGCTCGGTCTCCTTGCGCGCCAAGTGCTATTGGTTTCCGCTTGCATGGAGGCTCTCGCTTCGATAATGTGCAAAGTGAAAGCGAGCTTAGCGCTTTGTTCGTCGGCGCGTTTCGGTTTTTGGGACGAGAGCCTATGGTTTCGGGAATTTCGTGGGAAACGCGACTTTGTTCGCCTTGGGCGCGAGAACGGTTCGGGCAGCGAGGGAGTTTTTGGCGCGCGGAAAATTGCCGGAAATTCAAAGGGGACTGCGGATGGATGGCAAGCTGCCGCGACGCAGGGAACAGCTAGGGCGCTGTTGTGAGCTTCGCGATAATCGTCTTTTTTGTCAGTCTGCGCCGTTGGAAAATTCACGAGTTTTTTTAGCCATTTCATTAATATAGTTGACCAAATTTGGTTAATCTACAAAAAATTCGTTTAAAATTGGCCAAATAATAGCGAAAACTTTCAATAGGTTGATGGTGAAATTATAATTTTTGAAATGGCCTTGAACCTTTAATGAAAGATTATATATTGCTTTTTAAAAAAACAATGAAAATTAAGTAAAATAAAATTAATGAAAAATTGTTGCCGATATTCAGACCTCGTTTTTATAGTCATAATTTTAAACAAACTTGATTTCCTCTTTTAAAATCTCACAGCTATTTATTCTTATAAGTTACTCCCTAAGCTCTATCGGAGGGTTAACCATGGTTCTTCTTCTAGTTTTTACATCGTCACTTAGCTAAACTCATCCGTGAGCTTACTTCAAACGAACAGTTAAGACTTGTAATATTAACCTTGAGCCTCGTTGCTACTTTGTAAAAAAGAACTTTCAATCCCCTTATTTCTCAATAAATAAAGTAAACAATAAACTGCTGCATTGTAAATTATTTTTTTTAAGGGATCGTTAAAAAAAATGGCTGGTAAATTTATTAGACAATGTGTAAGAACAAGATTTATCTTGGGTCGTTAAGCGATCTTTTCAACCGAGTAAACTGAAGATTATACAGTTACTTTAGAAAACTGATGTCACTGTGCATTTATCAGGTCTTTTGATCTTTTAGAGCCGTTAAATAATAATTGTAAACGAATATTATGTTTCAATAGATAAACTGCCAATTACGTCACATCAATCCTTAATTATCGTCCGACCGATTAAATAACATTAACTTTCTAATCCTCTATATTTGTCAAGATACCTACCCGTTTTCTTCTTGAGCAAAAAATAAATTTATCTAACAAGAACTTGTCAATCAATGTACTATCAAGATACTTCCGTCTGCTAATTTGATTTGGTACAAGCTAAATTAAGGTAATTGTGAAACAATTAACTGGGAAAAGCATAATAAAAGGTTATTGTTATTGCGCTCATTATCGGCTAGTACATCTAGATCGACGATGGACCCTAACAAGCACGTCGTGCTGGCAAAATTCGCCTGTTTTCCTTTCTCTAATCATTAGTGCTCTGCTAATCACACTACGTAGTTTGCCTATAACATTTTTTTGCGGATTAGATTTTCAATTTCAATCAAATCTTATGGCTTGTCGGTAAATGTTAATCTGCTTGTAATAAGCTTGAAAGCTTTCTTGTTTGGTAATAAACTGGTAGACTTTGATGTAAATAAAGACAATTTCACATCGATATAATAATCGGTGTAAGTGGTCACTTTTAACTGAAGATATATTTTTAATTTTCTTGGTGCACACGATGTTTTTATAAATTGAACCGCGTAAATTAACAAGTGAAAAAAAAAGAAACGTGTACTGCATCGCATTTGTCTTGCGCAGAAGTGAAGCTAATGAGTAAAATTAATGGAAATCATAAAAATATTCGAGTTTTACAGCCGCCGCAGCATTTCAGTCTTATTTCAAAGACGTTCACTTAATAAAGCGCGGCGATAAATTGCTTTTAATTCATAGTTTATTTACATGCCTTCTTCAATAAAATCTATATTTAGCCCGAAACGCGATTTGCACTATATCTAATAACAAAATGTTTATCGCCGCCGCCGTAAGGGATAAAAAGCGCAGCGTACAAGAGAGAGAGAGAGAGAGAGAGAGAGCGCCGAGGGAATGTCGCGCTGACGCGGCTGCTCTCTCGTCCCTTGCTTAGGAATTTATAGGGCTGTAATTACGCTCATCCCGGAATTTATAGGCGCGGATGCTCCAATTAGAGGGATTTGCATAGACATTTTAATTAACGCCGCGCGGTAGCTCGGCCGCTGTAGCTTAGTTCGCGAGGAGCTTTCGAGTGGACGTCCTGTCGTTTATACGCGCGCGTACATAGTTTAGCTTCGCTAGATTTCCATTATGCGAGAGGCTTCCAAGGCTGTGGTCGTCCTCGAGTATACTCCGACAATGAAATAGTTGTATTATACGAATAAAGAGTAATTTGAAACACGGCGTTCTCAAAGAAGTGCAAACAGGTCGAAAAAGATAAGTGTCGAGGTGCGCATATTACGCTCTCTCCCGCCTCTCCGATGCGTATACACAACCTTCGACAAATTGCTTTGCTTACCCCCAGAAACGAGCGACCTTAAACTTACACCGCATAAAGGATCTCTCTCCCGAGAGCGGAGGCGCGCCGCGACGTCCTTTCGTTCGCGCTCGCGCACCGCACGAGGAATTAACAATCACCGCGCGCCACTGTCCCCCCGCTGATTTAAATCGCACCGCGAGTATTTTACGCGCGCCGCGAGAGAGGCCGCTTCAGGAGTGGCTTTCGAGACCGTAAGAAGCCACTGGGAAATCAAGGGTAATGGCGATCGTGTATAAAATGAGTGCTACTCGCCGCCGTGGAAATTGATCATTTTTTCGGCTGCTCGAGTAGCTCGGTTTTCCGAACTACATTAATTGGTTTTAGTAGGGTAAAAAAAGTCTATTCGGCAGGCGCATTTATTAAATTTACCGCGGCCCGTCCGCGTAAAAAGGCCATCGTTAATCCAACAAACAGCTCCCCTCCCCGGTGCACGCGATAGCAGTCGTTTTCACTTTTCCGCATAATGCAGCATTAGCAGCCGGCAGGGCCCGCCGCCGCGGCGGGCGCACTTCCTCGGGCATCTCACCTCTTCATCTCGCTCTCGCGCGATAATAGACCATTCTCTCCGCGAGAGAGAGAGAGAGAGCTTTGCGCTTTATGCCGGGCCTGAGTGTATATACGAGGCATCGATTTATAAATGTTTGCGCCGGGCGATTTTTACGCGGCTTTATCGATCGTTAAACGCGATAAATACGCCGTTCTCTCTCTCTCTCTTTCGCGGAGCGTATTATATATTTATTTGCAAATCGACGCGGGATAATAAAGAGATTTTTCCAGGCGCGCGGGAGCTCCTTCCCGGCACGCACGAGAGATCGCCCCGAAGTTTATTGTTATTGGGCGCGAGTCGTTGAGCAAATTTAATATAGCCGTCGCGCGCCGATCTCCTTCTTTTGCGGGCCGCAACGGCGTTTCGCGGTAGTTCTTATTCTCTGCACCGTACACCGATATATACTTCTTAGTCATGTCGCTCGGGTGGACGCGGCTGAATAAAGCTCCTTCGCTGCGTATTTTTTGATTGGCCAAGTTTTTAACGTGTTATTTAAATAATATTCAACTTGTGCTTAACGAGCGTGAGAATTGGCTTCATTTTAATAATCTTACATAAGTTGTAATATATCTAATGTGAATTTTTAGGCCTGGATTAGCTTTACTGTCGATAAATTGCGTAAATGCTATTTTCAAATGTATATATATTATATCATTTTAATGAATAAAGTTAGTAAAGTATTTGATACTAATTAACATTAACTAAAAATATTTTATTAGTAAATATCGTCAAACTTCGCTTTTTATTAAAGTAGAAAGCTATAATAAAATGAAAATTTAAATACAAATTGTTGAATAATATCGCCGATTCTCTACTTATACCATTATAAAATGTGCATGTATAATTATTTCATAAAGAACTTGTAAATTATCGGAATGTTAATTAGTTATAATTATTGCGAGTTTAAACGTAAACTTAGCAAATTTGCTTTCAAGCAATCGAGTTGCAAATAAACAAAATGTTACACAATATAAATGTAATCATAGAAAAAAACCAGAAATCGCTTCGTAAAGTCCTAAAACGTCCAATTCGTCATCGAACACAATCAGCGGAAGAACCCAAAGTTATTTACATATATACTCCTCCATAAAAAAAAAAAAAAAAAAAAATAGACGGCCAACCGAACTATTTTAGGCGAACGGCGAGCTCCCTCGCGCTGCCTTTTAAGAGAATATCCGCATCTCCCCGCGCGTTGAAATCTTTCTCAAGCGGCCGATCGAGAAATAAGACGGAAGAGAGAGAGAAAAGGAAGCAGGTAAAGCAGACAAGTCCGAGCGCCGTGGAAGGAAGGCAGGAAGGAAGGAAGGAAGGAAGGAAGGAAGGAAAAGGAGAGGAAGTAAGGAAGGGTCGGAAGCGAGGAGGAAGGTTTATACGTGGTCAGGCGGCGCGGGTCTAGCCTCGGACTCCACGGCGCTATCCTCCTCGTTTTTCTCCGCGGGTCGAACCTACGCTCGGCTCGGCTCGCTCGCTCGCGCCCGGGTAAGTAGGTATCGGCGTATGAGCGATGCGTGGGAAGGCGCTGGAGCCTGGTGGGCGATCCTTCTCTATCTCTCTCGCGCTCGCGCGCGCAGCCTACGTCCCGGGGGATAATAAATCTGAGCGCTGCGCGCAGGAGACACAGAGAGAGAGAGAGAGAGAGACGCAGACACGCGCAAGCGGTCGTAAGCGGCGGCCGGGCGATAGTCCGAGCGCCGAGTCGCGGCGCAAGTTTGAGCTCTCCGGGCTCCGCGATCTAAATACATTTATAGAGTGTGTTTACATGCCGCGGGACTTGTTGGAACCTTTTCGTCAGCCGAGGAGTGCTTTCAAGGGCTTCGCGGAGCCGAGTGCTAAGCGGCTCGGGGCAGGGCACTTTTTGCACTGCCAACGGTCTCTTTGTCATTTTCGTTTTTCGATTGATATATAATATATTCATCTTTGTTTATAAAAATCGTCCAATTGATTTTTGTCGTCCTAAGACTAAGAAATGGGTTGCACAGCGAGGCAGAGCACAGTCGGCTCAAAATATTTACGCGAGAGAGAGAGAGCCGTCGTTGCGCAACCGGCCGTGCCGTAATTTTGGTCAAGGCAAGCAGTGCGCGCGACAGAATGACGCGGCCTAAGTATTTTAAAGTAAGAAAAATACAGCTCTTAAATCACGCTTAACAGCGAGCCACACCGCCGGCCCGTTCGCGAGGCTGTCACAAAGCCGCGCGCGCGCGCCATCGAGCGAAATTAGCAAAGCGCGCGCAGGCTGTGTGCCCGCCGTAAAAAGAGCCACCCGCGCGCCGCGCGTACGTAACTGTACTCGCGCTTACACGCAGAAAAGACGAATGATAATCCTTCGTTAGGTGGGGGTCTCTCCTCCTCGCGGCGGCGTATCTTAATTCGATCGGAGGAGAGAGAGAGAGAGAGAGAGAGAGAGAGCGAGCCTGCGAAATATGCGTTCGCGAGGGATACGTAAAGTCCCCCTAAACGAAGCGCGCTCCCGCGTAAAGGGCTAACGGTGTCCGCATTCCCGCGCGGCTCGCAGCTCTTTCTTTCGCTCACGTGTGTATATATATATATGCGCGCGAACTCGCTCCTTCCGGAACGATTTCTCCTTTTTTTTTCCTTCTCCCGAGGAGAGCTCTAGATATCGAGAGCTGCCTGCCTCTCTGTAGCGGCTAGCGCCGCTATCTCCTCGATCCTCCCGTTCGCGCGGGGAGATAACGTCGCGCCGGGGCCCCGCTTATCGGATAATTAAGATGGCTCCCGATAGGTGGCGCGCGAATAACCCGCAAGTGTCCGCGGCGGGCCCGAGTTTTTTGGGACGAGGATGCGGCGCCGCCAGCAGCCGAATGGCTCTAACTGTATACGCGCCGCTCGTATTATCTGGGGGCATTAATCGGGATGCTGAAATAACTTGGACTCTTTTTCCACTTTTCTTATTTCTGGCGCTTCCGCGAATTGGGCTCTGACGTCCGTTGTTGTGACGTTCCTCGCCTTTTGACTGAATTGATCGATTTTGTAATATAGTTTAGTACACAATCTGCAAATTTGCTAAGCTTAGAATGTCTTGTAGAATTTTATTAAATTAAAATTCTGCGTGAATTATATTTACCAATGAAGATGAGTTCAAACGGGTAATGTAAAATAATCCTTAAATCCCCCAAAAGTAAACCGAACTGGCAAAAAAAAATCTATAAATCTTTCGTAAAGATCCGCGAAAAATCCACTTTCGGCTAATCATCATTACCATTCCAAACCATATAGAAAGTATACACTCGCCCGGAAAATCGTTCGCGCGGAGAAAAAAAAATCAATTTCACCAATCGTTTAGACCCCGTGCCTACGATAGGCAAAAAGAGTCGAACGGGCGTTACAACCATCCGCGAGGTGTAACATTACGCACGTTACGACTGTATATATATATATATATAACGCGGCTCGGCGCGCGCGGCGTGTATCATTAACGGTTGCCGATACTGTTGCCGGCGACTGAAAAACGTCGCGGAAAAGGCAAGAAAGAGAGTTTAAGCGACTCGACACCTTTCTCTTTCACCCTGGCGACCACTTTTACGCGCCGAGATATCGATAATAGCCGATCGTAACGATCACCGAGCCTGCAATTACTGCACCGCCGCGCTCGCTATATATATATATATATATATATAGGAAACGCTGCTTTGGCGCATTTCCCATTCGCGAAAGATGGATTCGAGGTCGCGGTTAAATAATGAACGATATATGTCGTTTGACGCGGCCTCGAACTGACGCGCGCCGCCAGCAGTCCACTTCCGCAGGATGCAGTTGCGCAACGCCGACGTCTATTGACATACGGAAAAACACGTGACAGGACTGAAGCCAGGAAGCTGTAATGAACGAGAGCCAGTGCCTTGTTGACATCGTTTTATTTATCCTACGTTGATAAAGCGCGTCGTGCTTTACGGGTCTAAGCGCGGCGTTCGATAATGGCGTTTGCCCGGCCGAAAGTATCGGTTTGTTTTTTAGTTAATTATTGAGCCAGGAGTATTTTTACGGCCCGTTGTTGTAATAGTTTATCGCTCTTCGATCCACGGGCCAGATAAAATGAGACGCATAAATTCCAGCACTGTATATACATTTCCTGCCTGAAATAATCTAAACAATGCAATAAAACGCGCAATTTTATTAGAATATGCAAATCGATTCCGCCAGCGAAATCTCTTCAATATCTGTTTTCGAATAAAATTTATGGTTGCGCGTACGGTATATCGGTGAACGAAAGTGCATAACTAATTCCATCTTAAAAATCGCGCAAACGACAAAGTATCCGAGGATCGCGCGAGATCGACGATTGCATAAAGATCATTAGTGGGTGATAGAAAACTCGGGCAAGGCTAAAACGACATTGTAACTGCGTGGCGAGCGATAATAATTATAATCTTTCAATGAGTAAGAAAAGAGAGAAAAAGGAAGGCTTCGCTTTGCATGGTAATAACAGACTAGTTATGCGTCTGCAAAAAGAAAAACTCGTTTTTACCCACGGCAAATAGTTTAATCATTTTGAAAAAGGAGCATATACATATATATGCCCCGCTTTAATTTCGCGAGCTTTTTGCTACCGTAGAAAATATCTCCCCGTGGGAAAATAAATCTCTTTGCCGCGCGCTTCAAAAATGAATTACAGAGGGCATAAATCGCGTTTTATTATATCTTATTATCGGTCACGTCTTATTTTAGCCTGCCCCGCTGAAAGAGCATTGCATAATTAATTGTCGTAAATAAAGGCGAATCGAGCGACGTTTACGAGCCCACATGTAAACGTCGGAGAGCCGGTACGTAAAAAAAAAAAAGAAAATCGATCGAGCTTCTCTAAATACTCGCGCGCGCCTTAGAAAACGATCTCCGCGGCCGTGTACGAGAATAAAGCCGATCGGAGAGAGAGAATGCATCTCCGCGGCGGCATTATACCCGTCCTTTTTGCCCGGCGAAATAAAGGCGCATCCCCTGTTATTTCCCCGAGAGAGAGAGAGAGAGAGAGCGCGTTAATGCATCCTCGGCCTTGAACTCGTATCCGCGATCCATTATAAAACGATCACAAAGCGCGCGCCTCGCGCGGAGAGCTCTTAAATCATACAATTTCGCGTGCTGCTGCCCCTTCCGAAGCTACCGCTATCGTACAAAGGGAGGCGCGACGACGACGACGTCTCTCGCGCGGCTTTCCCCGCGCGCTCTCTCGACCAGGCGAGAGAGAGGGCGAAAAATAAAGGAAGCTCTCGCGCACAAAGGCAGCTGCTGCTGCTGCTCCTCTCCTCTGGGCGAATGAAAGCGCCGCGCGACTGTATGCTCGCGAGAGGAAAGCGAAAGGTGCAAAAACTCCCTTAATTGCGAGAGAGAGAGAGAGAGAGAGAGAGAGAGGGAGCGAGGACAGATTTTCGCGCGGTCAATGCTCGCAGTTATAATTTCATTTAGCGGCCGCGGGCCGCATTAACACCTGCGCGAACGAAAGAGCAGCGCGTCGTGGGCTTGATAATGCTCTCGTGAGAGAGAGAGGGAGCGAGAGCTTTTTTTCCCCGCGCGGAGAGAGAGATAGAGAGAGAGCATCAAGGCGTGTGGGATACGTACGGTGGCCGCCTCGGCGCGACTTCGCGGCCTATTAGCCTGTGTATCCCGACCACCTGGATAGAAATCCAATCGAGGGACCTTGGCGCATATGCGCCTCGCCAAGGAGAGCGCTCTTTCTTTCTCTCGCGCCAAGGACTCTCCCGCCTTCCTCGCTTCTCGCGGCGGCGGCGGCGGCGGCGGCGGCGGCCGCGGCCCGTCGCCGGATTCCGACGAGTCACTTTCTTCCACGCTTCTTTCCACCGCGTGCGATGAGCTACCGCGAGAGCTTTTCGTCCGTCTGCCTCGATATCTTTGGCGATTAGGGAGCTCGATATATGGCGATGCTTTATTTGGCGTTTCTGCACTCGACGGACGTCGGCGAACGAGGTGACATTGGTAAATAACGCGACGGTCTTACGAATTTTTTCGTCTGCCGTTGTTCTTGGCCCGGATTTGGGCCTCGAGTCGATTTTAATCACTCTAATTTATTTGCGATTCCGTCAAAATATTGACCTCGGGTGATTGACGCCCTTCACATACATGTACTTATAAGTACATACGGATAATGACACACACCATTTATTTTCCTTCGAGTTATTTTTAAGTTTATCAGTTAACCATATATAACAATCATGTAAAAGATCAATATAATTAATCATTTTTCAAACTGGCCTTCCAAAATACTGCCTTAAAAATAAATGTTTAAAGCCCACTTTTACACGCGAATCAGAAAAATTGTCCAATCAAATATATAGAGTGCCCATAAAATTTAATTAGCCAAGGTAAACAAAATTCCAAAGGGCCCCCCCGGTCTATAAATAGACCGCGACTCGCGCTCGTTCATGCTTACGTATTAATAGCCGGCAATTTTATGAATTCGTTATGTATATGGAGCGTTGCGAAGTACCCGCGATACAATGCAGGGCTCCTACGCGCAAGGAGACCCACCTTAAAGTGCGAGATTGTATATAAGGCGAGTGAAGAAGAAGAAGAAGAAGAAGAAGAAGAAGACGGATCGCGAGGCCGGGGAACGAGAGAGAGAAAGAGAGAGAGAGAGAGAGAGAGATGTTCCGCCGTCCTCGGAGGACCTTGATTTCGAACATGATTTCTCCATCTTGCACTCGTCGTCCTTTACGGTGCCCGTCGTTGACAAGAGGGCGACGCGCGTGTATATACGTGTGTACGTATCCGCTCTCGCCAAGTTCTCTCTCTCTCTCTCTCGCAAAGAGTAAAGAGAAAGTCAAGTGCGAGAGAGACTCTCGGCTCGTGTGCGCTCGATAATACGAACGAGATCGTATTTGCAATTGAAATAACCTCCTTCGGAAGGTTTCCAGGCAAAAGCCGCGCTGCTCTTTTTTTTTCTCTCTCTCTCTCTCTCTCTCTCCCTTCTCCCCGCCGCGGCAGCGCGGAGAGCTCCCCAAAGGAGTAAATCAAACGCCGCGCCGGATAAATATGCTCGCGCGAGAGCCGCTTTTATGTAACGCTGAGATTTCTGGATGTGCACTACTCGCGACGACGACGACTCGCCCCGCGCGGAGAGTCAATAGACCGCTGCCCAGTGTCATTGCGCACACGACAATCGTTCCGCGGAAATGTATAGACGAGAGTGCAATTTTTAGCGGCCGTCGTCGTTGCAAAAGCCAATAATTGTCGTCGGCGAGAAAAATTCGCCGAGTTTTCAAGCGAAATGCAAATTTTCCCGGCGGCCTACACGCCGTTTCAGGAGCTAAGCGCGGAACGTTTCTATTATATCCGAAGGCAGTTCGCTGGATACGATGTTTCTGTCGATGTAAGTGCTACCGCTACGCTGAGACTGACGCTTTTTAGAGAAATAGTTGTATCGTTATTCATATAATGTTAATATTAGGTTCTTCGACACGCGAAATCTCTATATAATAACTATTGGACTGAAGGCAATTAAAAATTTTACGCAACATTGGTTCTCATGATTATTTCAATGTTTTTGTAATAATAAAGTGCAAAGCGTAATAATGGATTCTCACACTTTTGACAAGACGAATATAATTCATTCGGTTTTACAAACAAAATTCTTCGCGATAAATCATGCAAATCCACGTGTAAACGTAAATTAGGTTATATAATGAATTTAAATTTTAAATTGTATTTTTGAACCCCACCGCAGAGCGCGGCATTAGAATCTCACCCTCGAGTCGCGTTCAACGGTCGACGACGATTTATCGACTCGCTTTTATAAATAAAATATTCATTATCAGCGCACAATTCACCCTCGCGGCCGATCGGCGAATAATGCCCAATTAAACCGTATTTTCGACCGTTAACCTGCCAATCCGCTCGAGCCACGAGAGCATCAAAGAAAATTCCTGACTAATGCCAACGATCAATCAGGATTTGCGAATCGAGGGCAAACGCGCGCTAAAAAAGTATCTCGACCAGCGGTGCAATTGCATGCAAGCGAGCCCGAGAGAGCTCTCCCGGTGAGAAAATTCCCGGCGGAGCCATAATTAAAGTAACGTGCAGCTCGTTTCATGAATGGCGGAGAGGGAGCCCCGACTATCCAGGCTCTCTCTCTCTCTCTCTCTCGCGCAAACACGTTACTCTCTCTCTCTCTCTCTCGCATCCGCGCGCGGCTCCACGTATATATGTACGAGGTGGTGTTCCATCGTCGAGCCTTCGCGCTCTCCTCTCGCGGCTCGACGGATTTGCGTAGATCGTCATCTCGGCGCCATGAGCACCTCTGCGCGCGGCTGCTCGCCCACGCGGGGCTCATTCATTTCTAAGGCCCCTCCACCTCCAAAGCACACCGCTTTTCCGCCGAGCAAACCTGTCTCGCGAGCGCAACTCTTTATATATATATATATGTGTATATGTATATCTCGCGCGCCAGCGAAAACACGTGCTCTCTCTCTCTCTCTCTCTCTCCCTCTGCACCGTCGTCCCGCGAGAGCGAGAAAAGCCTAAGCGTGAACGTCGTCGGGGTGACGTCATCGCCATGGGAGGTGCCCATTAATAAGGTTTATTATGCACAATCAGTCGGGCATCGAGAGAGCTGCCTTGCCCAAGCCGGGCGCGGGTCTCGGAAAAATTGCACCGGCCGCGCGGCGTCTTCGCGCCTCGCGACGAGCAGAGTCGCGCGAGAGGTTCCTCGAGGGTTTCGAAAGTCGTTATCTCCGACTCCCCCCTTTGTTTTTCGTGAAACTATATAATTAAACAAGCATATATCGTCGGCGAATTATATTTATTTTATTGCAATTCTCAATACTTTCAATTACACGCTTTGGTTCCAGGCTCAGTGACGAGTATTGAGATCATCCGCGGGTATGCTCTTGCTCGAAACTAGATTGCCGTCCTTAACAGTGTTGGAATGAACAACGCTGACTGAAGCCGTGGCCATATTCGGCGTCAAGAATTGTTGAAGCGAATCCACTCCACCGCGAATCGGACGATCGAACGGATAACCCATCGGTCGCTTATCCGGGTACTTCTTATCCCTCAAACCGCAGAACGACACGCCAGTTCGGCAAGCCTTCTGCCCGCTACTGTTCGAATTGACCTGCCAGAAATCGTCGTTCCAACGATCAGCTTTAAAATTTTACCGATTTATCGACAAAAGTCTTATCTTATATATACCTTGTCCTGTTCGTATTCCGTTATGATTGCGTAAAGAATCATGGGGTAACCGTCTGCGGTGCCCTTTGGCACGAGCATGTGCTGAGGCCAGCCGCATCCGCAGTAATTGAACGCGGCGAATTCGTCGACGTTGGCCTCGTCGGGTCGGTTGGCGTCCAAGTTTCGGAAGGTTTGCTCGAACGGAATTGTTATATTGGCGTCCGAAGATTTTCTTTTGATGGTATTTTCGCCAGGTTCGACTAAAGCCCAATTTAAAGGTCGCTTCAATTATGCTTATTTTTGGTAATGGAAAAAATCGCTTTTCAAATCATTTTCACCTACGTTTGGCCACGAATTTGTCCATTTCAATCATCAGCAGCCGCTGCTCGTCCAAGCTCAGGTCGTAACCACCAAAACCTTGTTTGGGGCCCAGGAAAATTCGTACTGTACCGTAGGCCTCACTGCCCGTTGTGTTTTTGACTTTGATATTGTAGAGAAACTCGTCGTGATTGAGATGAGTTACCCGTACCAAAATTGGCCCTCGAGGGGCAAAATCTAGTCCGCGAGACATGTTGATGTCGCTCTTCATTTTAAAAGTACGCAACGTATTCTTGTCTTTGCATTCATTGTCATCCGTCAAACTGCACAATTCCATGCTCGTTATTTCGATCCCTTTGAAAGTTAACTGAAAATTGTGGAAAGTAATAAATTAAATTTCCTTCGAAACGAAAGTTACGTTAAAAATACACTGTTTGTTTTACGTTTTGCCGATCGTACGAAGGACGAGTTCTTTTATGCTGATCGAATATGTCATCGACCAATGCGTGGACTCTGTAGAAAACTGGATCTCTCATTGCCACGTTCGTTTCCGCCATCAATCCCGACGTTTGCTGTTAAAGGGTTTTTGACAATTTTACTAAAAATCTTTTCGGAGCCAATTTTCACGATGAAAGTTACTATGAAAAATCACGATACTTGGCAATTTCTTACCTACATTACTTACAATAATCTTTTAGCCAATATTAAATTAAAATACTAATTTAGCTGAACGATAATTAAATCTTACGTGATATTTATTTTGGGGATCGTGAATAAAGGCTACGGCCAAATGGGCCAAATTGTGAATGTTGCCGTAGTATTCGGCATTCGGAGTAAGAATGCTGGCCTCCACCATGTTGCCCAACACATCGATCCCCTTGTCATTGTTGATATCGACGTTCTGACCGTCCGCTCCGATAACCGATTTTCGGTGAATCGCCTCGTAAATTCTCTCCTTGAAACGAGTCATGTCCTCGACGTCGAACCTCAGTCCGTAATCCGGCCGATTGACGTCGCTCAGCCGCATGTTCGCGGGCCGCGACGGCCACGTTTTGCCTGCCACCTCGGCCGTCAAACCCGGGAAGTAAGCCTCCTCGATCGGCTCGTTCCAATCGATTATACGCGCGAGGTCCAATTGGTTGCACAGTCGGTCCACGTTGTATCTGAAAAGTGGTGTGTGTATTCGGAAAAGTTCGACTTTTGGATTGCAATGAAGTACCTCGCCATGATCTGGTGATGCATGTGATAAAATAGCTCTCCTCGCCTGTCCTTTCTCACAACCGCATCGGGACCTTCGAAGGGGTAAATTAAATGCCAGTGCCAGTGGTGTAGGTTTACGCCAATGTCTTCCCTGAAGTAAGCTAGACGATGCTCCGGATCGGCATCGCTTCCGGTGTAATTCTCGGGGATTTCAATGGGTACCTGTAAATTACATCGTTGATAAAAGAGTGACTCAATTTAAGTAGACCCTAAATTACTAAAAAGTTTCTTACACGCTCGCTGGGCTCGTCCTTAAAAATTTCAGCGTTCTCTCTGGCGTTCGCCACCGATTCGCAGTTTACAAATTTATCCGGAAAAACGTCCACGTACGACGGTACCCTCAAGTCCTTGGTGTCCGCTCGATGGATTATCGCGGAGCACAAGGCGTACACGTACAGCTGCGAATTGACTCGATCTCGGACGTAGCAGGCGAACGCCATGAAATCGTCCATATCTTTCAAGCCTGCAATGAATCATTGAATTTTGCGCTCGGCGTTAAAAACTCGTATATATCGTTTTTTACAGTTTCGGTTATTGGAATGGAGGGTTTCGTAATTTCATTAAGTACCCATGAAAATACTGATCAAGCGGCCGGCGGCTCTCTGATGCTGCGGAATGAACGGGGAGAAATAGTCCCGCCGCTTCACCACCTGAACCTGATCTAACGGAATCCGTAATAAAGCATCGCTGAGCAGAGAGCCGACGTCGATCCTGCGTCCCTCGCCTTGATTCGATCGATTCAAGAGTTGCGGTGCTTTATCTTTATAGATGTTTGGCTGTATTCAATTGGGTAAAGCGAATTATTGTTAAGACCCGCGTAATGGAAGTGCGCGGCGAATTAGACGACGTTAGAGCTCGGAATACACTTACCAAGTAGTCGGGAGAGAGATCGAAGTAGCAGGTTTCGCCTAAGGAACCTTTTGCAAAGTACAGGGGTTCTCCGACGCGATAAAGCAGAAGCAACAGGTCTTTTTTATCTACGTTTGACATTTTATTAAATTCGTATCAGTATTATTTTTATTCAATAAACAAAAGACGAAACATATAGCGTTTGGTGAACGAAAAGTAGGCACTAAATAAAGTATGCTTGGAAATATCGCTTTTATGCGAAGTGCATAGGATATTTGTGGTTTTGTCTATTATTAATATTTGCGAAAATGCATTAGAAACGCGGAAATGGATAAAAATTACCGCAAAACCAAAAGGCTGAAACTTTGTCATCGAGAAAAACATTGTATTTGACAGAGGCCTTCCTGTTTTTTCATTACGTACAGAATAAGATTATAACCACTTATTCGAAACGTACAAAATCCCATGCATACACAATCATCAATCAGAAAACGCACAGGCCAAAAGATCGCCCGAGCGCGCAAAAAGATCATTCTCCAATAATAATAACGACAGCGGCAATAATGGCAGTCCTATCAACGGCGCTCTCCGCGGCGAGCATTTCCCTCTAATGAGAATCGCACTCGCGCAGCGCGGCGCGGTGAGGCCGCGCGCGGACGGATATCAGCAAACGTTGTTATTAGACGATTACACTACCGTTATCCCGAAATACACTTCGCACCAGAGCTCCGCTCTCGTGCCGCGAGGAGAGAGAGAGAGAGAGAGGAGCCGCGGAGAGGGAAATCCACTACCACTCAGCGGCAATCAGTTTTGCCGCGCTGCGGAGAGAGAGAAAAAGGGCCTCTCTCTCTCTCTCCGTTTAATTACCATCGGCTATAATTAAAATAACAGAAAGCACGAAATCGATGTCACGGCTAATCGTGCACACACCGCGCCAGCCTTGCGGATTCTCCACCTGTGATATCGTACGGGGAGGGGGCGAACAATCATCATTTCCTCATACCTCTCTCTCTCTCTCTCTGTATATCTTTTCCGTCGTTTCTCCGTCTCTCCCCGCGGAAGATTTAGCGCTCTCGAGAGCGCGCCGATCGCCGAGCAATCAGTCGGGGCGCGCGCCGCTAAATCAAAACTTTCCACGGGCTTTATCTTTATTAGCTCTTCTTCCCCTCTTGTTTAATCTCGCCGTGGGTCTCTCTCCGCGGTCGTCCGGTGGCTGCCCGAGTTAAATAAACTGCGGGCATTACTTTGCGCGCGGAGCAAAAAGAAAAGAAAAAAATAGAGAAACGAGAGATGCCTGCAGCCAGAGGCTCTCTCTCTCTCTCTCTCTCTCTCGGGCGATGTGGGCGCGCAGAGCTTTTTGCGCCCGCCTAACGATCGCGCGGCTCGCGCGCGCATATATCGATGATTCGTCAACGTCCCGGGGATGCAATTTTAACCGTCCGCGCGCGCGCAGTCCGGCTTGGCCGCGCTGGTCAATGGGCGATATAGATAACGCTTGTTGCGGGGAGCGTTTCCGGTTTAAATTTCGCTTAACCTTAGCTCAAGGGGCCTTGTTTCGCTTAGTTGGGAGAGCCTCTTAAAACTCTTTACTAATCGAGGGTAATTCGTTTGTGGTATTTATGGAGGAGCCGTTCGGTAAGCTTTTTTTTTGAAAGGTACAATTAGTGTAAAGTAGTTTGGTTTTTCTTGTTGTAGTAAAAAAACACTTGGTTTTTTTAATTATTAATTTGAACTCGTGCTATATTTCAAAAGGAAATTAAGGTCAAGTCTGCGTACTGTAATTGTAAATAAGAGGTGTCACTTCCATTTACGATTGACGATTGCTCGTAATAAGAGAGTAAATAAGGTGCGGATGAAAAATCTTAATTACGAATCCATTCTTATTTCGTTTTTTCTTAACCCGCGATGTACCGTTACGAAAACTTTCCCAGCTTTCCCATCTTTCATTCCCTCGGCCGTCAGAATGTTTATACAATCATTATATTGACCAGCGAAAAATCCCGACTCCGATAGGTCGATAATTTAAATTGCCGGTGGGGGCCAAGAAACAATACCCGCAAAAACCAAGCTGAATCCGATCCGTATCACCTTGCTCGCGTCCCAGCCGCTTCATAATACATCACCGCGAGCGCAGGAGACCTCGTCGATGCTCTCGGCGAAATCCTCGAAAACCGAGGAAAAACCCGCGGCGCCGTTATATCTCTTTCCCGCGCGCGCGGTGCGGTGCGCGTTCCAGAATATTTAGCTTGACGAAATGTGCACGCGCGAAGAGCGAAGGCCAACATTACGGGTTAAGCGCGCGCACATACGTCTCCGCGTACACGCGAATGTAAATAGAACAGAGTCCGCGCTCGTTCTCTCTCTCTCTCTCTCTCGCGACCCTTGTGGTTCGCCGGATCCGCGCGCAATATGAATCCGCGGCGTGCGTTGTTAAATACAGTTACGGGCGCACGTACACACACGCGCGCTTTTTCGCCTTTACCGCTCGCGAGTCGCACGAAATCAAATTGAATTTCTGTTTTTAAGAGGCCTGATGCCGAGTTTACAGCGCGCGAGAGAGAGAGCCGCTCGCCGCGGAGGTGGGTTATTATTAAGTGGCTTCGCGAGAGAGCCGCATTATATGCGCGCGCATATACGTGCTTAAAAACCCCTGTTCTAGTTCCACTTGCGAAGCGTTGCACGCGGAAGTGGTGTGTATTTATTATTCGCGCGCGGGAATAACCTTTGTACCGCTGCGCGCGCATGCCTCTGACCCCCCTGTGTGCACACGCCGGGCCTCGAGATTCGAATGTGTAATTATTTTCCCGCTCGCGTGTGTAATTGCCGGTTTTTAAGTAATGTGTGTTAGGGGAAGCAAAAAATTGAGAGTTCATTGGGTTACGAAGCCTCTCTCGCGTAGGAGCTATTTAGGAAACTACCCTCGCAGTAATCAGAGGATAGAGTTCATTGGAAAAAATAATAATTGAATACTATTGGTATTTAACCTTCTAACTACACGCAGCTGGTTTTGAATAGCAGGCAAAGTAAAACAAAAAAGCGATATACGCGTATAAAAGATAATTTTGAGAACGCGGAACCGCGCGCTTTTCCAGTCGAGAAAGAAATTTTTACCCTCCCCGAAGAAAACACCAAGCGCCTGGACGGCTCTTAAGTTTACAGCCGCGCACACACCAAGTACACCTGTTTACAAGGGTTTAAGCTGGTCATCCGAGCCGTTTACGACTCGTCGGATTTCTAAGCACCCGCGGACTCGGAACTTTTTCTCACCCGCCGCGAGCTTCCTGGAAAATCCGTTACGGAGCGCAGTGTGCACAAAGAGCCTCGAAAAAAGGAGCAAGAGCACAAAATGCTTAGGCGGAGAGAGAGAGAGAGAGGTGGGGGAGAGAGAGAGAGAGCGGGAGGGAGAGAGACCGGCCCCGCGCGACGCCTTGATCTCTATGATCTGCGAAAAGAGCGAACTGGCCGCTCGCGCGTCGAGCTTACGGCCGCGCGGCGGGTCCTTGGGGGCATAACTGTACGGCTCGGATACCCATAGAGATTAGATGCACCGGTTCTGTACGGTTGCATTGCGCGCCGAGAACAATGCGACTTAATAGCCGGGGATCCTTCGGCCGGCTGCTGCCGTCGCCGTGGCTGCGCGCGCGCGTCTCTGTGTGTGTGTATGTGTGTGCGTGTGCTCTCGCTCTCCTGCCTATCAAAGCATATAAGCATATAGGATGCAAACGCGTGCGGCTGCGCGAGAGCGCTTTGTGTGTAGGCCAGTTTCTCTCCGCGGCTTTTTAACTTGATGGCGAGTTTGATGGCCGGTAATTTAGAGGGAAATTTTCTGGATCTTAGGGGTGTAATGGCGCGTTCGAAGCTCCGCTGCGCGCGCCGTCCTCGCGGCTTTGGCGCAATCGAGTTTATCATCTCGCGCCGTATAATGAAAAGCTTGTAAAATCGAGCGCGAACGCGAAAAGTATATTAAAAATCTGACTATATATCTCCGACGTGTCTTCCTGCAGTATATTCTTCGATCGCCCGCCAAACTACCGAAAATCGGTGGCTAATCCGCTCGGCACACCGGCCGTCACTGTCAGCCGAACGTAAATAAACGGGGCTCGTTACGAAAAGGTGTCCCTTTGTCCCTTGGTTCGCACGTCCTCGCGCTCGTACGTAGCGTCGAACAGGTTCGCGGCGAGCGGCAACACATTTCTCTCGCGTATGTATACAGCGACGAGTGCCGCCGCTGCACGCCGCTGCTGCTGGCAGCTCGGGCAAAAGACTCGGTGCGCGCGACGCCGCGGAGCGATCATACGGCCGTCGATGTAAAATACGAGCGACGATGGCAGCGACGGCGGCGGGCCGCCCACGCGGTTACCGTTGCGACGTAATCGAGGACTTCCTCGGGCGGCTCTCTGATTTTGGACTGACGGTGGGAAGATTTTTTGGTTTCTTGTTTTTTGGGTTATTATGGAAAGGTAGGCTTTTAATTGTCTGGGACGTTATAACGAGAGGATGCGTGCGCCAACTGCGGGAAGAATGCTCGCGGAACGAATGAGGATTTCGGGATTGATTTGCATTTTAGACGTATATCTGTGAGGTGCGATGAAATATTCTCGTTCGTTTCGGGACTTGTGAATAATTAATCTGTTGATTGCTCATTTTTTCGTAACGAAAACGGCGTTTATAAAATTCATTTCTAATATTATCATTTCGAAAATTTAATCGGCTAAAGGTGAGAAGCGTATATAATTATTGCAGCTGTTAACGTTAACAATTATTGGACTCGGGCTCGGTATGAAGAACTCTCGGAACACAAAAAGGTGGGCACGGAACGATTCTCACGCAATATTCCCGAGTGCAAAGACACCGTCGGTCTCTCTCTCTCTCTTTCTCTCTCTCTCTCGGACTGTCAATTTTTGCGCCCGGAGCAAGCGAAGCGAGGCCTCGCAGATCTCCGCGGCGTAAAATCTATTTCTCTTCTTGTCTTATTAAGCTGAATCTAAATGTAAATTTGTCGCTCTTCCTGCGGCTCTGGATATTTTTGCGCCCTCTCTTCCCTTATCTTTTTATCATCTCTCTCTCTCTCTCTCTCCCCCCTCTGAAAGTAGTGTAACCGGTAGGCTCGCATCTCTCGCGCAGGCAATCATTAACGCGCGGGAGAAGAGAGAGAGAGAGAGAGAGAGAGAGACGGCGGCTAAATTATTCCAGTTTCGCCGGGCGCGCTCCTCGTCTTCTTTCACTCTCTATAAGTGCAAATGTGTGCAAAGTCGGCATAAATATTCAAATCAAGTTCCGCGCTCGCGCTCGCGACCGCGTATACAAATTCATTCACAAAACGGCATGAGGCGCATGCGCAGCGGTGTGCGTGAGAGAGAGAGACCGCGAGTCCTAGGTGAGTAATGGAGAAGCCCGTGGCTCGGTCTATTATCGAGTTTTATCATTAGTCAGACGGGCTGGAATTAATAAAGCCGACGACGACGACTTCCAAGCAGAAACGCGCGCCTCTCGTCCTGTCGATGCGCGACTTTCCTGCTGTAAGCTTGCGGCGTTCGGCGCGGCTTTGCCGTTCGGTGTGTTTTCGCTCTTTGGTTGTATGCTGCTGCCGGTTGATTTTTTTTTCATTTATTTAGATCGGAATTCAGTTTCATTTTTAAGGAATCGTGCAAGGGGAATAATCGTCTAAACCTCGTAAAATGTTAATGGCGACAAAATTGGCCGCCGCGCGAAAAACAATGATCGCGCGGTGTTTGCGAACCGTTTCGCGGAATACAATTTGGGAATTTTTATATAGCTTTAACAACCTGTTTCGAGTGTTGAATAAAAATTTAATATGTTAAATTGCTCGGCAATGTACTCGAACAATTTAGGTGAACAGCGTCATTTGGTTATCAAATTTACATCTAGCCATAATGGCAATATTTCTTGACAGTCAAATCGAGAGCTTTCAGCTTATGTAAGCAACCAGTATCCGACTATGTTCAGTGCAATTACAGTAAATGCACGAAACAAAACGTATATTTTCTACGACTCTTTGTTCCGTTACCAATATATATATATAACTTTTTTTTATTTTAAAATTACATAATTCAATTCGCACATCACATCAAGGCCTTTCACAAAAATAAATAAATTCATCGCCAACAGTTTAGCACGCAGGCGATCCGCGCCGCAGCTCTCAAATATCGCGTTCGATCCTCGCAGCGCTCCGAGCCAAAAGTGTAAAAGCCGATTCCACCTTGCGCCAGCTGGATAAGTACCTACAGCTGAGCCCGTCCGTTCTTTTCCCCCGGAACACCGATCGAAGACGCACGAGGCAAAATGCACATATACGTAGATATATATATTCGCCTCGGCGCACGAGGGGCTCGCTTGCATTCGCGAAAAACAGCCAGGCAAGGCTGAGAAGCGCGGCGGCGGCGGCGGCGGCAGCCGAACGAAAGAAAACAAAGCGAGGAGGCGGAATGCGCGTAGGAATTTATCAAGGGGAAGTATTGAAAAGGGTCAAAATTTTTCAATCGCCGCGCGCGCGCGCGCACCGCCGCGATAGCATGGGAAAGCACAGCCGCCGCCGCGCGATTGAAGCCGCCTGGCAACCGTTCCTGGCCTGCGTTCTAACTATCTATCTCTTTCGCTCTCTCTCTCTCTCTCTCTCGCTCTCTGCACCGACTCTCGGCGTGTGTGCGCGCACGCGCCGATATAACAGTTTTCTCACAGAGTTTACGAAAATTCGCCTCTGCTCCGTATATTTCATACGGCGGCCTCCCCGGGTGTTATATATACAGTGAGGTATTAGCGGCGGGCTGAAAAATCTCGCGTAACGACGAGGAGGCCTGAATTTATATTCGCGAAACTAATGAGACGCGCGCGCGTGCATGCATGCGCCCGGCGAAACCGGAGTCCACAGACGTCTTCGACAAAACAAATCATGCTCCCGCGCGTATAATGCACATATGCTTGGGAATTGACAAACTTTCACGAGAGACCGCTTGAGAATGAAAGTATCGTAATTGACAGCCGCGGCAATTTCCGTCGTTGGATGGAACGTTTTTGCGGGGCGACTGTGCCTATTTATTCTCGACCGTTCGAGCTCTCGGTAATGCGCGCACGCGATTATTGTCGTTCGCGAGGGATAAACAGCTGGATTTTTGAAAATAAACATCGCGTTACGTAAGTAATTATTTAAAACGAATCGAATTGCTCGTAATGAGCGGCGAAGGGATATAAAGGAAGTTATACTTGACGAGCTCTCTGCCATTCGGTTTTTGCCTTCGCAACGATATAATGGATTAAATACACTTTGCTTAATTTACTCTGACGGTAAAAAGCCCCACAGCTATATACCAACGCCGTGCCGTTAAAGCTAAAAATAAAGATTTCATTCGATTAAGCTCGAATTATTAGATTAAATCTCGCTCCACGACTCCCTGCATTCGCGGCAGCTCGATATTAATGACGCAGTGTGTTTTTTAGTAGGAAATAAAAGACATAATATACACGCAAAAGAGGGAGTGCGTTTACGGCGGAATTATCGATTCTAAAACTGCATGCAGGCCGCGCGCGGCTTTTTAAAGAGCGTCCTCCAGCCGTCGAAATTGATAACTTATTTAATAAACGACGTTCTTTTTCCCCCCGCCGTCGCACGCGTCCCGATCGAGCCGTAAATAAAAGTTTCATCGGCACGCGGAGCGACGTTTATCGTCCCGGAGTCCGTGTCCCAGTGCGCTCTCCGTGGCTCTCTCTCCGCGAGCTTTGCAAGCCCAGAATTTAAGGCATTTTAATGGATATCGAGAGCGCAGAGGCGTCCTGCGCGCCCCGATGAAAGATACATTAGCGGGTATACGCCGGGCAGGCATCCGAGGAAGGTGCGCAATTGCGAGAGGAGTGACAAAGACGGAGGGGACGTAATTAAAATACAAATCCTAATTCGCCGCTCGAGAGAGAGAGAGAGAGAGAGCCATTAAGCCGAGCCGTAAAGGTTCTTGTTTACAAGGCAAGGAACGGACGCACGCACCGCTGCCGAGAGCTATATCAGCGCGCGTCGCTCTCCGCGGGCGGAGTGCGCGACTTTGTCATCGTCGGCGGGCCGATAAGATCGGCCAGCTCTCTCCCCGATGGGCTTTAAAATTCCGGCCGAGTGCGCGAAACTCTCTTCCCGCGATCGAGCGAGTATATAGCTTCGATGTTAAACTTTACGGAGCGGCGGCGGGACACACCGCGCGGCACTCCGTGTTTCGGCTTTGCGACAAGAGCGGGATTCTAATGGGACGCGATCGCGCGGTGGCCTTGGCGGGCAGGCAGCTCTTCCTTTTGTCGAGTTTTCGTGAATCGCAGACATTCCCGGGCCGCTGACGGGCGTTCGCGTATAAAATCACCTCGGGGAAACAAAAGAGGTGTCGCCGGGCTTTTGGTTTATTCAAGCCGCGCGCTCTTTCAGGGGTTCCAGTCTCGCTCGCTCGCGGTGCCTAGAATTTTGCAGACACGTCGAGAGAGGCGGCCTTTTCGTGGGAGGATGGCGTCACCGCGCGGTTTATCGCGCGAGTCAGTTTCTTTTTTTTTTTTTGTTTTTTCGTTTTTTTGTTTCACGGACTGGCTGCTTTATTCGGTTTCGCGAAGTACACTTTTCGACGATTCAAGCAGATCTCCGCTGTTTTAACGCTCGGAATGATATATATTTCTGCGTTTTAAAGCGCTACCTTTCAAGAGCGTAATTTACCTCAAGGACTTTTAAATCAAGCAAGTATGTTTGTTTCTTTTACACTTCTTTATTCTACTTTTTATGGATAATATTTAATGCTGAAAAAAGTCCGAAATAAACGTACAAGGAGAACATTTTCGTGAAAGAACACGCCTTTGAGAATATTGACGAACATATATTGCGGCCGTAGGCTGGAAAAGTTAAATAACGAATTAACGCGAGTCTTATCAGTATGCTCACGACATAAAACCGACGTTACGAAACTAGGAAAAGTACGTGATGTCTAATAATTTCCTATTTAAATACTTGTACATACGCCTCGAGATTTCGGCGTGCTTTTTCGTTCAAAAATGTAAATTCTTACCGCGCGCCGCGGCCCAACAACAATTTCGCAAACGGCCCAATCGCTTTTCGAATTACGTAATTCCGCGGCAAACAAAAAAGAAGAAAAAACCGGAATCGTAATAATAAAGGATCTTACGTAATAAGTCAATTAAAAGTCCGGCGCACAAAACGAGGCCACGGCGAGAGATCTCTTATTCGCGAAAAATCAATTACCCGAGAATTTACCCGCAGCGATCTCCCAGGTGTTTGCGTGTTTTCGTGCCTCGCCGGACAAAAATGTCGATGAGCTTGCCGCGCCGCGAAAAAGGAGAATTTAGCCGGCCGGTCTGTCCTCTCCCCCCCTCCCCTCCTCCCTCTCAAAATGACTCGGCTACAAGTCTCTCGCGAGAGTGGTCCCAATAAAAACCGCCTACTCGCGAGAGAGACGACGAGTTCGCGAGGAGAGCGAAATGGTCCGCGCGCCCGACGACTTTCGCCTTTTATATATATATTATTATATACGCGCGGAAATTAAGCACGCGCGGCGCGCAGAAGAGGTTTATATCGCGCGCCGTAGTCGCGCAGAGCGTCGATGCCCGCTGGAATTCTCGGAATTAACCTGCCGATGACACATACACGTTCGGGCTTTTTTTACCTCTCTCTCTCGGTTTTCTACTGCTGCTGCTCGCCTTTTTTCGATCTCTCGGTGTTTTGCGCCTGTTTTTATAACGCCCGCGGACGAGTTCTTTAAGGCCCCCGAAGCTAAGGAATCGGCGACAAGTGTACTTTGGATTTTAAATGCTTTATATATCGTTATGCTTGGATTTACTTTTATAATTAGTAAATGGATTAATTATTTATGAGTCGATAAAAATTCTCGCGGTACCTCGTTTTGCGTATTATCGAAGGACGTTATTTTTTTTTATATTCTTTTAACTCTGGCAAATACAATTTTGTTGAAAATTTTAAGGACTCGGCTTGTTGAATGAAAAAAAAAAAACAAGCAAAAGCAGAGGGACACATAAATGTAATTTATGAAAGATTAAATTTACTTTAACGTTTACGCTGATTTCGATAAAAAATATTAATGGAGCGGAGTGTATAAATTTTATAAAATTTCAATTTTTTTGTGTCTCGAAGCTTTTTATGAAAAAAAAAAACAAAAAAAAAAACAGTTTAATTTCGTATAATATCAGAACCAATTATCTTTTACGACTATAAGAGCAAGAGTACAACAATCTTCCTTTTACCGCCGGTCCTTTAATTAAACAACAATACAGCGAAGCAATCGAGTCGAATCCCAATTCCCGCGGTTAAAAAAGAATACGCCTCACATACAAATTAAGAGAGCCTTTAAAATCCATAAATCAGCCTCTCCTTACGGTACACCGCAGCGGAGAGGCCGTCGATACGTCCCAGAAATATCGTCGAACGCGAAAAGAAATCGCCGTTTATCCCCCCGCCGGCGGGTGTAAAACAATTTTTCCGCGGGCTTTATAAGGCTCAACACGGGCGCGCGCGCGCGCGAAGCTGCTCACCGTGCGCTGCTACCTTGACGACCGAAAACTTTATGGAGTGCTTGAACCCGTATAAAGGAAGAGAGAGATCAGAGAGCGCGCCGTGGCATCCGAGAGCGCGCGCGGGTATATACACGTATATACTTATATCGGCAGGCTCGCGCGCTTTTCAGGGTCGCCTCTCTCTCTCTCTCTCTTTGGCTCTCGCGATGCTTCTTTTGCATACAATCAAGCGCAAGATCGAGTGGTACAAACTGCGAACAATGCCGCCCGCGGGAGAGAGAAATAACGCGTGCGCGCGCACCGTGTTCGCTCGTTTTGATATTCAGCTATGAGCACACTGTTTCTCTCTCCCTCTGCCTGCACCTCTCGGCCTTAAAGGCGAAAGCTGCTATTTGGGAGGCCTCCGCGCTCTCTCTCTCTCTCTCTCTCTCTCTCTCCCGAGAGCTTTGTTCCTTCGCGGAACTGAATTGCCGCGGCGCGCACACCGAGAGCGGCGGCTCGTTAGCCGGGGCAGCAAGGTGCATTCAAGCCCGGTACGGACGCGCGGAGTTATGAATAAGATGGCCGGGGCCCACCGTGTCACTTATGATCGACCGATTCCTGAATGGATCCGTCAAAGTGACTAATAACGTTTTTGCGCGGCCGAGCGGCTTACGCGCGCGCATACTTTCCGCGTTTTTGCTATTAATTTACCGTTCTGAGGCCGCGGCGATTCTTTTATATCGAGCCCGACGCATTGTTTAATAATGGACGCGAGAGCCGAGCGTACGGCCTATTTTCGGGGCCGCGCGTATAAGCCGCGCGCGGGGCAGCTGTCTAAACTCGCAGGCGCTAAAAATTTCTTCGCTTGATGGATTACTCGCGCTCGGGGAGAGTCGTTTTGCAAATTCTGCGACGCGGAACAAAGGCCGTAGCAGAAAAACACCTCGCGGAAAGTGTTGTGTGTGCATTTAAAGAGTGTTGATGTAAAACAGACCGCTTTGTCCGGGCTCTCAATATGCGGAGTAACAGTATTTACGTTTATCTTATAATATCTTTATTCTTTCGGGCGCGATTTATCATATTAAATAATATAGCTGTACAGTTAAATTCGGTTTTATCGATTCGGCGTTATCGTCGCTCATTGAAAAAGCTACGGTGAATATTGTAAACGAAATATTATTTAAAATTTCGTCTTCTAATCCGTATAGTAAATTGCACAGTTACCGGCCTCCGTTATCAATACTCAACGCCTCTGAATACGTAGTAAATTCCATTTCTCGTACTCGGGGCCAAGGATCCGAGGCAATTTCCGATATAAAACTTTCATTGTTTCAGCGAAACAATCCGCCGCTCGGCCGCCGTCTCGAAAAAAAAGTCCGCGAGAGAAAATCCCGCGGTGCAAATCCAAAAACGCGCCGGCAAAGTACCGTTCGCCTTCCGCAAATCGATCCCGGGTGAACCTCCAGAAATAAGCGGGCAGGGGAGAGGGAGGCTGCTATATTCACCAGAAAAGCGAGCGCGGATAATCAAAGAGTAGCGCCTGACTCTCTCGCTCGCGCGCTCGCCGGATAATCCTCGTAGATTGCTTCATTTACAGTTAGAAAAGACGAGTAGGTAAAGCAGGCGAAGAAAGGCGGCGCGTGGGCGTAGTTTTCTCCCCCCCCCCCCGCGCGTTTAACGATTATTTCGCGAGAGAGAGAGAGAGCGCGGTAGCCGGTGTGCGCCGCCGGCCGCCGTATTTAACCGGGTGTGAGAAAGCGGCTTTCCTTAATAAGGCAGGCAGGTAGGTCGCGCGCCGCCAGTGATTCAGAGCAGAGTGTATATAAGTGTCTGGGGGGGGATATAGTTCCGCCGCGGCCGCGGCCGTGGGCCGATGGCTCGTATATGTGGAAACGTCACGCGAAACTCCTTTGCGAGTCTTTGGCGGACGACGGCTGCTGCTGCCCGGCGAGGAGATGCGATCAAAGTCGAGTTTTATATTGGACCGTTTGATTTTCAACTGCCGTAAGGCGACAAACGTATATCCGAAAGAGTTATGATTTAGGGGGTCGCGCGAAGCGTATACGGAACGAGCGAGGATATATCGGAAAATTATGGTTAAATAACGAAACGTTTAGGCGCGCGGCTAAATTGGCTTGCGCTCATTTCGCTCGAACGGCCGTCGAATAATCTTCCCTATATTTGCTTAATCAATTGTAATAGCTGCGTTCGCCCGTTAATTCGCCTTTGTTACCGAGCAGAAGGCGCACGGCGGCTACCCCCTTTTAATTGATGCGCTCTTTATCTGAATTTCATTACCGTTACAATAAGCCAATTTAACCGTAAGTCCTCGCCGCCGCCGAGAGAGAGAGAGAGAGAGAGAGAGAGAGACGATAGTTAAAACGCTTTTATACCGGTGTTCCTGAGGTAAAGCCGACTAGAGCTCCACGGGACGGCAGCTTGCGTTTGGCAGTTAAATTGGCGCGGAAATGGAGTGCGGCCTCGTCGCCCCATTTCTGGCCAGAAATTCATACGTCTTCCCTTTGTCAGCGAGATAGTCGCTCTCCTCGGTATATACACACTCGGGCGCGTTTCGCAGGTCCCCGAGAGGCATATAATGAAAGTGTCTCTCTCTCGGGCACGGGGCCCCGGCCGCACGACAATCATCCCGGCCGAGCGCGGAGCGGAGCAGGCAAATCCTCATTCGTTATCCCGCGCGACGATCGCGCGCGTCTCCGCAGCTCATGAATTTTTGAAGGCGGCTGCTAAGCTAATTTCGCTCTCCTCTCGCGGGCCCGTCACCTTGATCTTGGCGCGCGCCGCCTAACAAACGCGCAGGGAGAGAGAGAGAGAGAGAGGGAGAGAGAAGCGCCCGCGGATAACGACTCTCGTAACGAACGCCTCTCCTCGTCAATTCAATATATATCCCTCGCGCGCGCCTTCATTTCGCATCGGCGTATTCAATTCAGAGAGTCGCGCCGGCGAGCGGGGCCGGGAGAGGAGAGATGCGCGAATAACGCCGAGCGGCTGATCAAACGCCTTGTTTTCCTCTCCTGCAGTCCCCCTCTCCCCCCTCTCGCTCTCTCGCCACCTTGAATTTCAAAGGCCCCAAGTGCACTCGATACACAGCGATGAGAGATGCGAATCGTAAATTCATTATCCGTCCGATTCTATATTAGATAGGCTCTAACTTCATCCGCGCGGTGCAGTACACCTTCGCGAGACGCTTCCTCCCTGCCCCCGGAAAAATATCGGCGCTGACCGCTTACACACCCGACAGACTTGCGCGCGCGCGCGCGGGGGATTATCCGCTCGGGGAATCTAAGCCGAGATGGCTCGTCTCTCCCGCGCGCGTATAATTGCCATCGGGCCGCGCGCGCGCGCGCACCTAAGTCGTACGGAGCCGCATATAACCAGTGTGTGCCGCGGCGGCGCGTTGCTCGGGAGCAGCGCGCGCGACTGGCTCTGCAGTGTGCGCGCCTCGCGCTCGCTTCTAACCGGGGGAGTCAAGGCTAAGGAGCCCGGGGAATGTGCGTGCAACTATGCTACCCTAGACCTTCTTTTATTCCTTCTGGTATTCACGGGCGAGAGAGAGAGAGAGAGAGAGCGAGTGTGCGTCGTCGTCGCGCGCACGTCCGCGTGTGTGTGTACACACCGAGGAGGAGGAGAGGGTCCATCGGCCGATGGTGTATACGCCGGCGAGAGAGCGTCTATATGAATCTTGGGAGAAAGATAGAGAGGAGCCGAGATAAGGATCGCCACCGAAGCTAGTCGCGCGCAATGGAGCCAAGCGGCGAGTCACTGGCACCTGTCCACCCGAGTAGATAATAACGCTGCTCTCTCTCTCTCTCTCTCTCCGAGGAAGCTCCTCGCCGAGGCTCTTTTCTACTTTTCCTGAGAGTTTGTTTTGTTTTCTTTTTTTTGGGGGCACCTGTCAAAATATGTACGTTTTTTTGACTAATTAATCGAATTTTTAATTAAGGATACTTTAATTGAAAGATTTGAAAAAAAATCTGTTAGAACTTGGCAAATTAAGCTTTTGTAACACATTTTTTCAGTACTTCTAATTATTGTAAATTTTAAATAAAATTAGTTGATTTATATACAGTATCCCATTTTTAGCATTATCAAATATATCAAGAAAAATGAGCGTCAATGATTTACAATCAAGTTTAAAAAACTTTAGTCCTTATAATAAACGTAAAAGCGAAAATTTTATAACAGAAATAGCCCAAATTGAATGCCCGACTTACATTACTTAACGCAGATACATAAATTCATTACCCAGATAAATTTCAAACTTTGAAGTTGAAGCTCAGCCGAGCGTTTCATCTGAATAATAAAACAGGATTCATGCATTAAACGTCCATTACATTTTACAAAGATCGTATAAACCCATTCGACTCGTTCGACTCGCGCGCGCAGATAAAGCCCCAGCTTCTCAGGCAGCTTAAGCTCGCACGGCCCGTTCGACAGGTGGTATAATACAGAGAGAATCTCGCCGACGAGCCTGAGAACACTATGGGTTGTTAAACGCCCGGGAAAAATCGCAACTACGTGCAAATCAGCCGTGGATACGCCACACCGCGATCGTCCTCGCTCGAAAAAGCTCTCCGTATTGCGCGCAATTATCGTTTATCGCTCTCTCGCGAGTTGTCTGTGTCGCAACGCCGTTGCAATAAATTCAGAGAGTCCTCGCGACGCGCGACTTTACGAGCCGGTGTACAATATGAGAGCGCGCGACCTTTGGCGATCATTTTTGCGCTCTCGCCTCGGATGAGCCTCTTTTTCAGGTCGTTTATCGCCGAATCGCGTGGATTTTCAGAGTTCGAAGGAGGAGCTGCTCGCTCTCTTAATTAGATACAGTCGCAGCGCACCTCGAGAATCCGAGGAATTCGCGGAGAGCGAGCGTATATATTTTCGATCGATTAACGCTCGATCGCGCGTCAAGCGAAATTTCTATATCGGCGGACCGACGGAGAAACGACGCGTTCGCGTCTCTTTGTCGAGCATACGAGCGGTGACGTAAGCGAGCGTGTAAGCATTCGCGCGGCTAACAAGGTGACCGCTGAACTCTTTTATCTCGTCTGGAATATATACTCGACCGGTGTGCACGCACCGGCTTTTTGTACCTCCCGTCTCGCGGCGACCTTATTGTTCGCCCGATTTTTTTAAAAATAAACCGAATTCGCGGAAAATATATGATTCGATCTGTCCATCGCACGTGCAAACAATGCTAATTAGGGGAAGGACGAAAATCGTTGGAAACCGAGAACACATCTGTATATCTTTATACCGGTGCTCAGGAGAGGCCCCGGACAAAATGATATCGCGCGCTGCACGCTTCGCCGACTCGGTGACTGACATCTGACCTTCCGCCTTGTTTTTCCGTCTCCGCCGGTTTTTTGTCTCTTTCCGCCTTTTACTTGTTCTTCTTGGCGGTCGGCGACTATATAGTCGCGTATACGTACACGAAAGTAAAAAATATGCTAATTTTTTTTGTCGTTTTAATTGTGTTTCTAGGTTCCATTTGTTTTGTAGATGGGAATATTGTTTATTTTTTATCATTTTCACCGGTGCAACTCTTTTTGCAGCCTTACAATTACTTGGGAACGAATTTTGCTTGAATTTAGGAAAATATTTTTTATTTACCAAAAGTTTCGAGTAAAAAGTTGAAATACACCACGCGGCTAATCCGAAATTCATTAATGTCCACGGAGTGGCCTTAAGATGCACTATATATTATACTTATTAGTCAATATTAAGGATATCGCCATATTCAAATTTTAAATCTGGTTATTTAGACGTTGGACTCGAATTTATGATAATTCATTAAATAAATCAAGCATATCCTGGCTGGGAATCCTGTCTCCATTTATTTTTTCCATCTACCCGAATATATGAATACTATTATACTCGTATACAAAAAAGTAGCCACGTGCATATATATTTTGTCTAAAAATCTATATGAAATATGACAAAATCATCATTTACATGCCCCTTCGTACAAACCGCCTCTTTCTTCCCCCGACAGCCTCCTAATTTCGGTTTATCTCCCGATTAGAAGCCGGGCACAACAAACGGATATATTCCTGCGGGATCTTTATCCTCCGACGTCTTCCTTTACCGCCGCGTCGTTTTCGCGAGCACGGAGAGAATCCGCCGCTTAACCGTGAACAGATTATACCTTCTTTTTTTTCTCTCACGGGTCTCTCCGCGTCCCTTCCCCCTCGCCGGCGACGATCGCAACCGCAAAGGGGCCCCCGCGGGGGAGAGTAAATCCATCTGGTTCGCGCGACGACGACGACGACGACGACGGAGCGTCGATGTCGTCGCGCGGCGCGACGAGGCTTTCCTTTGTCCGCGCGCCCGGCGGCCTCTCCGGGCTGCCGCCGCTGCTGCTTTGAGAGCGCGATAATAGGAATCTATGAAGAATCGCCGCAATATGTACTTTTTGAATGATTGCGCTTATTAGCCGCGTGGTCCGTCCTGTGTATATATATATATATGTAGGCACTGTTCGCGGGTTAATTCGCGCAAAAAATTAATTGCAAACGACGTTGCGCGCGCTTTCGTCGTTATTGGGCTTAGGAATGCCTGGCATCCGGCGGCTCGGCTGCTTATTGCGTTTTAACATTCGTTGCTAGCCAGAGGTGCATTTCTTTTATATACCCCGATTCCCTTTTACGCCGTGGCTTCGTTCTTTTTTTCTTCTCTTTTCTTTTTTTCTGTTTGTTTTTTTTTCTTTATAGGTAATTACTTGAATTTTAAAAGTGATAAATTGTGGTATAAATTCTCATTTTTTATCGAGGCACGCGCGTAATTGTACAAATTACATTTGTTTTCCAAGATGAGTATTTAATTGCGAGGTTGTAAGTAACGCGATTAATTTGCGAATTTTTATTTGCTTCGTGCCCATTTTCAGCCACTTTTTTTGGGTCGCGCAATATTATATAATCAATAACGAAAATAAATTTGCTCCTTTCGTTTGCTCAAAACATCAAGTTAAATTATTCCTCACCGGAAAATACCTCGAAAACTCTTACTGGCCTTTCCACCGGCAGAAAAGTGAAATAATTAGAAAAAGCCCCGCGAGTAAAGAAATTATTCGCCTCGCTAAAATCGGCCTGGCACACAAAGCAAGCAATATACACCTTTGTTACGCACCGCTCGTTACTGCAGTCGGGTTCATTATGTAATTCGCGCACGTACATAATTAATCTCGCGGGCGTTTCGCGTCCTCGCACACCTCGGCACACGTCAATATAATATATATATATACATATATACAGCCCAGCGAATATCGACGGCCGCCTCTCGTGCGAGAACGCATATATCTCGGAATCGATCGTTTTTCGCGCGGCTTCCCTGCCTTTTTTTTTCTCTCGAGAGCACGGCGTGCAGGACCTGTGGCCGGTGGAAAGGCTTTAATTGGAGCGAAGTCCGGCTGCGGGTCGGACGCGAAAGTGAAAGTGGAATCAAGTTCGGGTTTCAGCGATACAGAGAGTCGCCCGCGAGGTCGGCCGCCTCCCGTTCCTTTTTTCGGCCGCGCGCGACGACGCCGCGGGAAAAAAATCCCGATGTATATCCTCCCACAAAAGCCGGGGATATCTTTCGTGCTCGGGCACAGAAAAAAAAAAAAAAAAAATGAAAGAACGGCTGCCCAGCCACACCTCGAAGCGCTCTCGGCCGCGCAAATGAAATGAATTACCATACGGAAAGACAATGACACAAAGAGAAATAATACTTGGGAGGAGAGAGGGGGACGTGCCCGGGACCGTTTCTGTGTCTGCGTGGAGAAGAAGCGCACGCACACACGTTCTTTCTCTCTCTCTCTCTCTCCCTCGTGGTGCCTTATTTGCTTCCTCATTTCGACATTGAGTCGCTAAGAGGATTATTAGCTCTCTGCCTCTCTTTCTCCGCCGCGGCGCGGCATTGGCCTTGGCGCCGCGAGCGGACGAAATGCGCGCCGCTCATTATTTCGCGGGGAAAGAGAGGAGAGAGAGAGAGAGAGAGACCTGAGGCTGCTTTGCTACTTGATGCGCGGAGAGCAATCCTCGGAGCTTCAAATTTTCTTCTCGTTTCTTCTTTTCCTGGCAGAGGAGGAGAGAGGCAACGAACGGAAATAATCCGACAGCTCCCTGCGCGTCGGTCGAGGCAGAATTCGGCGATGCGCAGCCGCGACGATGAATCGACGTCAGATTTTTCATGATCATCTTCTCTGCTGCGTGGGAGTGTATTTCTTTTTCTACTCGAAAATGAGACATCTTTCATTTTGTCGCGGGAAGGTGTCTGAAAAAAAGAGGCCGAAGTCTTCATTTCGTGGGATTCCGAGCTGGGAAGCATATAAGTATCGAGTTAAGCTGCATTCCACTTTCTAAAGGGTGAAAAAAATTGTTATTTCTCTTGATACGTTGGCTACTAAATATTGCACAAATTCTGAAGCGAAGGTTTGTAGAAGTTATCCTTATCGCCGAATTAATGGGATCACTTCTAAGAAAAATGTTCAGAACATGTTTTTTTCATTGGGCTTTCTGTCCATTCTTATTCTATACTTTCTACGAAAGTATAAAGTAAAGTAAGTATGGTTTATTTTTACAATTTTATTTTTGGTAATTCGAATATCAAAAGTATTATTTATTTCACAGCGGTAATTAAATGACCTCCCAGAAATGTATAAAATTTGTATACAAATTAAAAAAAAGTATGGAAATCAACATTTACAAATAATTATTGTTATAAATATCTCTCCCTCCCTCTATCTCCCAAAAATAATGTTTGAAGTGATCAGAATTCACTGAAAATTAAACGTAAGAAAATAGTGACGTCAATAATTATGGATAGTCAACTAATTATCCAGCCAATATTCGACCAGTATTTGGCCAACATTTGACCAATATTCGGTCAATATTCAACCATTATTCAACCAATATTCGATCATTATTCAGCCAATATTCAACCATTACTCAGCCAATATTCGACCAATGTTTGGCCAATATTTGCCAAGTGTTCGACCAATATTCGGCCAATAGTCAACCAGTGTTTCGTCATTATTTAGCCAGTATTCAACCAGTATTCCATCATTCGGCCAATAGTGGACTAGTCTTCAGCCAATATTCAACCATTATTCAGCTAATATTCGACCACTGCTCAGTCAATATTCGAACAGTGTTCGATCATTCGGTAAAAAAAATTTTACAACCAGACCCCCCAAAAAATTTTTTGTTTCTCAATATCTTTAATTTGAGAACATTATTTTACATGAAACTTTTTCAAAAAGTAGTGCAATGAGATAGCTTTCTATGAAACCTAGTTATGATTAATATAAAAACTTTATCGACGCAGTAAATATTTGAAAATATCGCTAACCAATATCAAAATATACATAGTAGCGCGACTGTCCTCAGATGTTTTTTCCATACTTGCATTCGGAACGCGATCGGGCTCCTTAATTTAATGAAATTGATATTTTTTACTGGAGGTAATATATAGATGTATAAAAAAGTGGCTTTTATAATTAATTAGTATATATTATACTTTCAAGAAAGTCCCTGAAATAATATCTTTTTACTAAAAATGATTTTTAAATATTATTTGCATAAATATATATTTAAGTAGAAACTAAAAAACTTGTTTCGTGCTGCAATCAATAAGTTAGGTAATACATTAGAATTAAGAATTTTAAAATATAAACTACTGATGATAAAAAACTTTTACATATTTTTTTTGATCGAATTAATATAATGTAAAATTTTTTCATATAGACATGCTAATTATAAAATATTGAATTTATCATTCACCATTACTTAAAACATTTTTCAGGAAGCACCAAGTCACCGAAAGTTCCTTTCGTCGGCCAATACGATAATTGATTCCCATAATGAGGAAGAACAATGAAAAACCTGCATACATACAGATGACATCACCGTTGCATAACGTTAGGTAAGAATCCCATAAAACAACAATCCAAACCAGCCGGCGGAGGAATTCCTCTTCCTAAAAAAGAACTCGCGAAGCTTTCCTCTAATACGTAAGAATCTAATTATTTCCTTAACCCGGTTAATTACGCATCCAGCGCTCTCCTACCCGTCCGACTTCTTTCTCACTGCATAACGCTCTCTAAAAAAAAAAAGGGACCCCTCCCCCTAAGTAGAGAAAGAATGCGTCCGTCTCGATCCAGTCCTCCGACAATTACCCCGGCGAGCTTAGCTTTAGCTTTTTCCGCGAAAAGCGAGAACGCCGCGGCGCGGCGAAGAAGACGGAGAGCCGCGGCGCGCGATCCCAAGTACCCCCCTCGTCATTCTTCTCTAAACGGACATTGCGCAAGAGAGCAGCGGCGGCGGCGGCGGCGGCAGTACACCCGGAAGGCGTGCAGTCAGGCAGGCAAGCAGCGCGAGAACGTACGAGGCATAATGCGCCCGGCGGAGAGCTTCTCTCTCTCTCTCTCTCTCGCCTGTGCATCGCGCTGCACTTTCACTGACTTGCACACCGCCGCCGCCGCGCTCCGGGGGAGTCGTGCGAGGCGCGTGCGACACTTTCCCGCGACGACGACGACGGCGGCGAGCCTGCACGATGATCGTTCCCATTGGCGCGGGGCGCGTGCGCCAACACTTTATTCAAATATATCCCCCCCGTGTCGCGGGGGCCATTGTTCCGCGGCGGAACGCCGAGAGTGGTGTGTTCGCCTCGATATATACATACACGTACAAGAGGCTGCTCTCGTGCCTCGTGCTCGCGCGCGGGAAAACGCGCGCGACGTTAATCGGCTCTAAGCCCAGAAGACGTCGCGCGAGGTGAGAGATTATATCTCTGCCGTATGTATGTACGTACACCGCGGGGCGATGGTATCGGTCGCCGAGATAGTGTAGGTCGGCTCACCGCGGGCTAAGTTTTTCTCTCTCTCTCTCTCTCTCTCTCGTGGCGCGGTGTGTCGTACGTTTTGACAGGATGACAGGGCGTTTAAACGCTTGGAAATGACTTGTCACGCGTCGCGCGACGCGACGTTCCGCGACGCGGCGAGGAAATGTATATATGTGTATATACGTTTGGGTTGAAAAAATTTTTCGAGCTTTTTTACTTTCTGCCTCTCTCGCTTCGATAATTAATGGAAATTGCGGGTATGTGGGAAAAAGTTTTTATTTGCGCAAAGGGTATATAATGAGAATATGTATTGGCGAGATTTACGAATCCGAAACTCGAGATTAATTAACGGCATTCTACAATCTTCTGGAATGTAAATTAGTGCGCGGCCACATTAACAACTGCGGCAAAGTTATTCAGGAGTGAACAATTTACTGCGAAATTTTCCACATTCGTAATTTAGTATTTTGCAGTTCGCGCAGATATGTATTTATGCTTCCCTTTGATTCTGCTTTAATGCGCTCTTTATACGTTGGCAGTTAAAACGATCGGGGAAAGAATGCATTCGTTTTATATTAAAAGAAAATTATTCATTTTTGAAATTATGCATTTAAGCGCGGATCGTTTGTCATTAATGAAGGTCAGATAAAATACGACTTTCATTTCGTATAAATTCATATTTTCTCAGGGTTGTCGTCGTTTAAAGCTACATTTTACATCAAGAGATATTTAATATAGACTTTGCGAATAAAATTAACGTTTGAAAAATAAATATTTTACTAAAAAAAAAGCTGAAGCAAAAAGTAAGTATTATAAATATTACATATTTTTTTCCTTGATAATCTTTTAGAGCAGTGTAAAATAAAAGTTAGGTATATGAATCCACATCGACAAGACTGTTAATTTCACAGCTTTCGAAGAGGTACGCAATTGATCTAATCTGGGTGAATGAAAGTCTAGAATGGTTCTATATATTCGGAAGAAATGTGAAAAATGTGAATTTTATAGTTTTGCGATGTAGAAGTTATTATTAATGAGTTCGTTATAAAAAAGTACATACGTATAATTAAAATATAACGTAAATCAAAAATTTGCAAGGTCGTACCTTTTTAAAGTAGCTTGAAGGAATGTAAAACGATTAAACTTGTTGAAAGTTTGGGATAAAACTTTAAGATTGTAAGTATAGAACGCCGGAGTGATCAGCGGCGAACAATACTGTCAGTACAACAAATACGGTACTGCCGAGCCTTAGATGTTGGTGACTTCTTATATAAGATAGTTTTTGTTAACACAAGAAATTTTTCGCTTCAGAAAATTCTGAATAACGAAAAAAGCACGTTTTGATCCGGATAAGAGAGATGAAAATGGCGATACGCACAGGGATGTCGATTTGTAGACCGTCAAATTTTGAAATATTTATGACAAGTGTGAATTAAGCAGACGTAGGAATCAAAAAGCAGGTAGGGTCGAACCGGCGAATAAAAAGACAATAAGATAAATAGTATTTAAAAACATAAAAATGGACTAAATTCCATCAGGTAATGCAAGCTGCCCAATGCAAAAGCTAACGTTATTAAAAAAAAAAAAAAAAAAAAACACTAAAACCATAATAAGTATATAAGGGAACGAATGCAATTCGTATATACAAAATAGCAAAAAGACGCATCGAAAGCGAGCGAACTGCATCGTCGCGATCTCGGCTCCTCGCGCAAGCTTCGCATCAATGCCCCAATGAAGAGGCAGACAATAAAAGCCCCAGCGTCAATCTCTCTCTCTCTCCACATGGCACATTCTGTGCAGAACACAGCGTCATTCTCTGATGAGGGCCGCGGCGGCTCTGTACGTATACCCGTGGTAGCAGCCTACTGCTCCTCGGGCGCGACACACACGGCGAGGTGCACAGCGGGAGCGAAAGAGAAAGAGAGCCCCTCTCTCTCTCTCTCTCTCTCTCGGGGCTCCGAGAGAAAAACAGGCAGTTTCACCGGGTGGTATACACGGATAACGCGCCGCGTCCTAATGCCTCTCGGCGCGGAATCGTCGGAATTCCCGGGCGCGCGCGCGCAACCAGCCGAGTAAACACGACTCCGGAATATCGTCTCCGCGCGCGTGCACTTTTAAGATTTTAATTGCCGCTGCGCACAATGTATTAAGAGCCGGGGGCACCAGAGAGAGAGAGAGAGAGAGGATCGAAGGGAAGGAAATTAACGCGACGCTCGTCGAACGTCGCTCTCGGGATAGATTGTGTGTATAGAGCGACGAGGAAGAGAGCCCCGCGAGAGCTCGTCGGGGTATATACATAAGAAGTCGTGACGCGCGGCAAGCCAGGAGAAAGGAGGATCCTTATTTACCGAGAAAACCTTTGTACCGAGCCGAGAGAGGAGATTCTCCGCTGCCCTCTCCCCCCGCGCATTATGTATATACGTATACGCGCGGCTTTCGCCGTGTGTCAGAACAAAAGCAATCGCTCATCGTACCGCGCTCTCGGATCGTCGTCTTCCAAAGTCGCGGGCTGGCAAGTGCAGCGCGATGCGCCGATCGCGACCTTCTCGGCGAGAATCGAGGAATCGCGGCGCGGAGTGGCTTATATTGCGATGATACGCCGTCGTCGAGACGATCGAGCGAATATAATTTTGAGACACACAGCTTTTCTCTCGATAAAGATCGCGCGCTGCTGGAACTCGTTCGAGACAATGCGCCGTCTTGGAAATCGTTGTAAATTAACTCAATTAGCCCATAACAAAGCGACGTTTACCGTCTTTAGCCGAAGACTCCGGGAGAGAACGTTGCGAAAATTAGAAACGCGAAGCGGTTTCTTTTTAATTTTCATTACGTTTATTATCGTTAATATCGTGCCGAATGAGTTTTACGAGCGAGAGCATCGCGGCGTTAGATAACACCTTACTTACGAGCGCGTCGAGTGCCCTTCATGAATTAAAAATAATTAGCATTGCGGCACTTCCCTTTAAATAATAACTCGCGCGCGAACTTATATATATATAGCGTTTCAAAAACGGGTTACGGAATTATTGCGCCCCGAGTATTACGCCGCGTTTACACTTCGTACGTGTAAAAGCTCGCAAGCCACCCGACGACCCGTTAATACTGCGCGCGCTCGCGGTTCCATAAATACTTGAAAATCAATTAAAAAATGATTGGCATATTTATCCCCGTCAGAGGGAGAGAGAGAGATAGCCGCGGCCTCATTTGCACAAAAAAGAAAAGAAAAAAAAAAGTAAGGCCCGAGCATTGAGTGCTTTATACAAGAAACGGTTGAACAAACTCGTATCTCGCGGCAGCGGGATTTATCCTCGCTCGCGGGGATATAGAAGCTGCGCGCGCGCGCGCGATTGCGACGAGCGAGAGAAAGAGCTGCAGCAGCGGCCGAGGGCGGGAGGGAGGGGAGGGAAAGAAAGACGCGAGAGGTACGCGATCGAGAACGGCGTTCGCGGAATGCGCCGGAGATGATCGATTGCATAAATGACCGATTCCCGTCTGTCCTCGGCTGAGATAAGTAGGCTCATTGTTCGACGTCAAAGTCGTGGGAGCGCTCGGTGTGCGTGCCGGGTTACGTCACAACCGCCGCGATGCGCGCTTCTCCCGCTCGAACTTTCGACGGTTGCTCGCGGTTGCTCTCGACGTTGGGCAACGGAGCTGGGATGTAATATAACGCGAAGGCTTCGCCGCGCTGCAACGAGCTCGAGTGCGCACGTCGCTCGGTGAACTTGACTTTTGGGGCATTTCGATGTGTACACGCTCGAACGTGTAATCGCTCTTACTTTCATCGGGACGCCTGGAAGCTCTCGGGCTTGGATTTTACTGTAATTGAAGTGGATGGATTGTCTCGAGTTGCTTTCGATCCGCAGGTCGAAACAATTAAATTACGTAATGTCGGTACGAATGATTATTCTTGAGTGTAATTAGATTTCGTAACTGAGAATCTGCGAAAATGTGCTCTTATTACTGATATAATATTGGTATAAGGCTTTTTAGGAAGGATCAAGAATCCTTACTGGGAAATTAATGAGGTTCATATTAAAGTGTGTATTTTTAAGTATAATAAGGTGGCTAGATTTTCTACGCCGACAGCGGTTTAAAATCAATCTTAAAAGTAGACGGTATCTGATTAGAATCAGAAAAATTTCTTTAAAGATGCATATTCTAGAATAAAAACACTGATGTATTAAGTATTGGAAAGTTAATAGATAATAAAAGTAAAATAATTAAATTCTTTGAAAAGCTCATTGAACACTTTCCATTGTTACTTTTGCCGATAATTATATATGTAAATTTGCGAAGATAAATTGCGAACGTAATAATGTAGGAAGCAGTAAATTAAGTCAAACATGCACTCTTCTTTCACTTATGAAATGAAAAGTAAAACGAAGCGAAACATTTTCTCGGAACGTTGCGTATGAGGAACGTTTCAGCGAAAAAAACCCTCGTAAATATTGGATTTGAATTGGTCGCGCCTCGTTCGTGCCTCTTTTATACTTTTGTCTTTGCCTTTGGCTCTTTGACTTTGAGTCTTAGCATAATAAAAACGGCCGTGAGCATACAAAATTTCGCATTTACATATGTATATAACATTAATTAACAGTGCAATTACGTTCGTAGATACGAATCTAACAGAAATATAAATGGTGAACTTGTCCCTAAAATCAGCTGCGCTTTTCCGCTCTCGTCAAGTCGAGCTTTTCGTTAGTATTGCGAATCCAATCGAGTGAGCATCGTCCAAATCGAATATTTCTTTGCATTCTAAAATCAAATAAAGTTTAATTAATGGTTTTAGATTTTTAAATAATTTTTCTTCCAATTTAATTTACTTTATACCAATGGAAAAATCGAAATGAAAAAAATAAACAATAAATCTTTTCATAAAAAATCCAAGATTTAATTGAAATTTAAAAAAAAATTTTTAATTTAAAAAAAGAAGAAGCACAAACCCCAGGTTGGAAATCAAAATTTTCATAACCGAGTTAAAGGATATATTTAGGATAAGACAGCGTCGGTCAGGAACACGCTGGTAACCATTTTACCAAATGTTAGGTGACCCGGATACGAGAGAAAGAATCTTCTTCCGCTCTTAGCCACAATCTTGCAACAAACGTACATATTCTTTATTTTTCACTATTCATTATATACGAAAATTACCAAAGCAAAGTCATTTGCGCGATCGCCTCTCAAAATGAAGGCGAGGCACCGAAACGAAACGAAATCGCACACGTCATGCGGCGATGCAAAAGTTGAGGAGGGTCCTACGACGTGATTCTTTTCTAAACAAATGGATTAAAAACAATTTATTTCGGACAGCCTTGCCTCGAGCCGCCAGTCGGTCGATGCGTGCCGATCTCACGCAACCGCAACTCCGGTGTAACCGTGAATTTGCAACTCTGCCGCAATATATCTATTGTAGCTTCTAACTTTTACTTTTTTACCGGCTTCTTTTCAGTACAAAGTGAACTATTCTTCTGTTCGAATAATTTATTAAAAATTCAAACGCGTCAGTTTTTTTTTTTTGCAAAATTTCTGCAATATCCCTTTAACTTTAATAAAATTAAGAAAAGTTGTAGCTAAAAACGTTATTGTAATCAGACAGTTATTGTTGTTTTGTTATTATTGAAAATTTTAAAAGAACGTTCCGAGAAAAAATTCAATAAGGCACTGGTAACCAATTACCCGCAATTGCTTTTATTGAAATCTGGCTAATTGTCTCATTGATGTTGACTACCTGCCTCAGGGTCTAATCAGGTTCTACATAATACAGTTGTCCATTTAACTCAGCAGGTTATCTTTCTCGACTCAGCTGACTGTAAAAAACGTAATACGTATATGCGTAATTGGACAAATTACTATAGCATTTTCATAATTCAATTTATATGTATATATTTTTTAACGCTTCTTCATTGCCTCATCCTTAAATCCATACGATCGTAAGAATCGTTGACCCGAATAAAAACTACAAAAGTGGTTTAAACTTTATCAAAAACTGATTAGTTCGCCGCTTCTAAATCCTCGCTCGCACACGCGCATTCTTCCCTTTTGCAAAAAACGAGCATCACCGCGCAAAAGTAATTCCAGCGCGAATCTCTTCACTTTCTTCAGGCTCGAAAAGTTGGAAGGCGCAGAGAGAGAGAGAGAGAGAGAGAGAGAGAGAGAGAGCAATTGCCCGGCGATGATTGCTCGTTTTATTGCACGATCGCTAACCAGCTCCGGTTCCTGCAGCTGCTTAACAATTATTTCTCCGGCAATTTCACTTAAAACCGAGCCCGCTGCTCATCTAAACGCTCTCACAGTCGCGCGGCCGCCAGCTCATATAATACGGCGAGAGCGAAACGGCCGCGGCAATAAAAGCAACTGGATCAGAAGAGGCGATATATCGCTTTTAAGGGAGCCGCGGAGCGGTGGGGTCAGCGTTGCGCGGGATTCCCCCGAAGGGATGCGCGCCGCATCCTCTCCAGCTCTCCCAAAGGCACGTGCACGCGTAGGCCTACATCCTCTCTCGCGAGAGCCACCTCGAAATCGGCGTGAAAACGATTCGAGGCGAGAGAGAGAGAGAGAGAGAGAGAGCGTTCCCGTAAGCGCGCGCGGCGGCGGCGGCGGCCAGCGCCGGAATTTAATTAGCTTTTGATCTGGCGCATCGCCGCCCCGAGAGCCCGAGAGGGAATTAGCTCTCTCTCTCTCTCTCCGCCGAGGCGACTCTGCGTTGCAGGGACTGACCGTATACGATTTTAATAATCAACTTTTTACCGGGGCTCCTTTTCCCTCTTAATCTTATTAATTGGGAGTCTAATTTATACGCGACGATTACAAGTGTCGGCTGGATTGATAGATGTGCGTTAAAAGCTAAAATTATAACTCGTTTTCGGCCGGCTTAGAGAATCTTTTTGTTTAGTTTTGGAAATCGACTGACAGATTTTGGTTTTTTTAAGATTTTAAATGCAATATGTATATGTAAAAGTGAATGCTAGATCGAACTTCCACATAATTATATTAAGAGATGAAAAAATTATTAAAAAATGCATATAGCTATATTAATTATGCTTTATGAATGGACTATTTTATTGAGTATTATGTTAAAAAATACCATTGTGAATAAAGTTTTTTATTTCATAATTATTGTAAATTTAAATTATAAATAGATTTTTTTACGTAAACAGCTGTTAAGAATAAATGATTTCGACAGCTAATATATATATTTTATGCAATGGTTAGTATTATAGGTTCTAACATTCATGATATTTCACTTGATTGTAGAATCGTGTAAAAATATTTGCGCTTCAAAGTTCAATGTCACTGGATAATCCTGTTAGCCTACTTTGATTTTTTTTATACTTAATATTATTAATTTAATTAGATTTCAATGTAATACAATTAAATGTAAATTAACCTAAAATAAAAGTTTCAAGCTTTAAAAATCACATATTTCCAGCTTTTATTTTACGTAACAAATATTGAATAATATTGTAATTTTGTAATACATAATAATAATATTACGTATTATTACTGACACGAGAAAAAAAATTCACTTTAATATTCTACACTAACGTTACACTAAAAATTACTATACTTTTAAGTAAAGCGGAGACAATCTTGCATTATTCTAAAATTGTAGTCAAAATTATAGTAAAAATTGATATATAATTCTATTAAATTTTAGTATATTAGGTAATAATTTTAGTACAAAGATAGTCATCTTTAGTCGAAAATGCATTAAAGCGGTAAAATCCCTTAAGTCTGTATAATTTATTAAATATTACCGTATGTGTGCGATCGAGCTTTATTTTTTCTTTGTATCACAGCTTTTGTCCGTCAGTGTGTAAGTTCTCATTTCTTTTTGGGGGAATCCATCAGTAGGATTCGTCGAATTACCCTGTGTTGTCGTCTCGTCGAACGTTGCTCAGCAGAGCAATCTCAGTGTTGCCATACCTCGTCTCGTGTACGGATACGCCGGTATAGCGGAGCATTTTCGTACATTTCAATAAAACTAAGTAAATAATTAAAAATAAATTTCGTAGTCTTCAGCAAAAACTAAGTAAATAACAGGTAAATTTTGTGTTTTTTGTTTTGAATAATGTAAAGTAGTAAAATAAACACAAATACTAGTCGTGAACGGATATGCTGCCGGAGCGAGCATTTTCGTACATTTCAACAAAAACATAAATAATAGTCATGTTTTTGTCACTAAATAATTAACTAAAAATAAATTTTGTAATTTTCAACAAAAACTAAGTAAATAACTTGTATTTTGGTGCTTTTGATTTTGAATAATATAAAATAATAAGATAAACATAAATAATAGTATACGAATCTTTTGAAATCTATATAATATATAAAATTTTAAAATATTTTATTAAATTTTCAAAATTTGGTTTGTTTGCATTTGTAGGTAATAGTAAAAATTTTAAACTTTTTACAATGGATGTATTGAAAACTCCTGTGTCAATTTTGCATGAAACAATGGCTAAAAGTGGAATCACTCCCTTATATGAATATTTGGCCTGTACTGATTCAAAAATATTTAAATGTAAAGTCACATGTTGTGGTATAGAAAGTGTTGGTTCTGGAATTTCTAAAAAAGATGCTAAACATGATGCTGCAAGAATGATGCTTTTATCGTTAAACAGAGCTGAAATAGTTCATTCAACAAGCAATGTAATGAATGAGAAAGAATCTGTTGATTCATCAATAGAAAATGATTCGTTGCATAATTTTGTTCAAGAGTTACAGGTAACTTTATTTATTATTAGTTTACTAATTTTTTCTTAGTTTATTAAATATATTTTTTGTTAAAAAGTGTTATAATAATTTATAATTTAACGTTAGATTTTATGTGGAGAATTGAAACTTGAGCTGCCAGTTTACACTGATAAAGAACCAAGTGGTCCTCCACATGCTAGAATATTTCATGTGCAATGCACAGCATCAAGTATTACAGTGGATGGTATAGGCAAATCAAAAAAGCAAGCAAAACAGGAAGCAGCAAGAATAATGATAAAAAACATAACAGATTCTTTGGATTCAGATGCTCTGTTTAAATTAGAAAAAAAAAGAAATCTTAAATCTACAACTAATGGTACTTCAAAACAATCTAAAATGAAAGAGAATTCTATGACAAAGCTGGAACAATTGTCTACATTGTTAGGAAAGTGTCACAATGATCTCTCACATGAAAATTTATTTACATTAAAAAAGGAGTTTCAAAATTTATTAAAATTAGCAAAACTTGATTTTGATCATATGTTGCTTGAAACTAAAGAACCAGTATCTTTTATGTTAATTTTGCAATTGAATACCACTCCAAGTATATTAGAAATGAGTCTGGGTAGGTCTAGAGAAGAAGCAGAAGTGCGTACAATAGGTAAAGTCATTGAGGGACTGAAAAAGTTTTTTAAGGAAGCAACTGAGAGTGTTAACAAATAATGAAAAATATTTAATATTTTATTGTTAAAAATATTTAATACTTGACTGTTTAATTTTGAGTATTTTTTATTTACTCAATATTTCTTTAAATTAATATTATTAATTTATGAAAGAAGTAGAACTAAATTGACACGCTGAAAAGATTTCTTAAGCAAGTAGCTGAGAAATATATAAAATAATAAATATTTAATAGTGATTGTTTAATTATATTTTACAATTGAAACACTAGGAGAGAACTAAAATATCTTTGATTTATCACTGATACAGTTAAATCAGATTAATCTATATTTCTTCTCTTAAATTAATGTTAAATTAATGTGATTATATTATTCATTGAAGTTTTATTATTATTTATACTTTAAAAATTAAGAATTGACTGAGTTTGTAATTGTTTCTAGAAAGTAAATCTGTAAGAACATTGTTTTAAGAATAAAACAATGTTTTTTCAGATTTACTTTTTAAGTAATATGCTGATTATGTTATTATTAAAGTATAGGTGTTTCTTTTAGTTTATCCTTTGAACTCTTAGATACTATAACAATGTTCTTAATTTCATGTATGAAAGATAGTCGTAATTACAAATTCTGTTTATTAAAGATTTTCAAATAATAAAGATAATTGACTATTTGAATTGATTTTCAAGTTCTATTATTACTTTAAAAATCAAGTATTGATTGAGCTTTCAAAAGTTCTTTTTTTAAAACTGAAGATTTGCATAGATTTTGTTTTTAAGTAAAATATAATTACGTTATCAAGTAAAGGTGATTTTTTTAGTTTATGATTATACACAAATTTTTAATTTTATTTATAATCCTACAATTTCTTAGTTTACTATAACAATTTTCTTAACTTTATGTAAGAAAGATACTCAAAATTATAAATTCTGTTTATTAAATAAAAGATTTTAAACAGATAAAGACAAATGGCATTTCTTGCATAAGATAACCTACGTGATTAAAACTTCAATTTAACGATTCCCCCTTTGTGATCGAATGAATTCGCAAGTGCCTCTGCATTTGCATCGAAAACAAAAATAAATTACCGACAGTCCGTGAATAAACGAAGCACATTTTAAGGGATGTCTCTATATAAAAACTAAGTCATAATTACGACGCACACGCGCCCTCATACACGTCGCGCGCGAGAGAGGGAGGGAAGCTGGCAGAGCTGCCCGGCCACATGTAACGCGAAGCTTGCGAGTTTTTGTTTTCGCGGCAAGTTGCCGACTACAAGAAAATAACATCATTACAGCCATAGCGCGCAAAGCACCACGCGCTCTCGCCCTCGTCGCGCGCCTTTTCTCCCCTGTCCTTCGTGCGCCTCTCTTTTCTCCGCCGGGTGCATTATTTGCGCGCGCGCGGGGCCTTCTCTTTTTTTTTTATATCCTTTCGGCGCGTATGCGCAACAACGCGCTCCACGTCCGACAGCTAATCACCATAGAGAAAATCTGCTCTCGGCCCGTTTCTTTGCTTTTTACGTGCGTATACGTATGGCGAGTCGTCGAAGTGGGCCCGACGACTGGCCCAATTATTCTTGACAGGTTTCGCTGATTGAACGCTCACTTGCATTTATTTAGGTGCGCGGTACAATGGGCACGAGACACGCTTTTACTTCCTAAGACGCAATCTGCTTTTTGTTGTTTACTTCTGAATCCCTTCGATAATTAATTTTTATAATTGCGTACGTCGCGAGTGAGAAATGATTCTATTTTTTAATATAAATTTTACGCGTAACGGTCATTTGAAATCTTGCATTTAAATTCAAAAGGAGAGTCTTAAAGCTTCGGGTCGTGTATGCAGGTCATTTTTTGCCCAAAAAAAATTTGTTCAACTTCTTCATTTGGAATTTAAGAGCAAATGTTTTTGCTTATAAAAATTCAAATATCTCTGTTATTATTACAAGTACGAAAGCTTTAATATAAATCTGGTTGCATAAAACCATATTTATATTTGTTTCAAAGCTGTATAGAATGGATAAAATGCTGAGATTCACGTCTTCTTTTTCTAATTAAATTTTCAATTTTGCTTAAATATTTTATTTTTTGCATTACATATTAATTACGAATTACATCTGAACACGAAGAGAGAAGCCTCACACTTAATCTTTTATGAAGATCCACAACAAAAACCCAATTATTTTTTTTTCTACTGAAAACTAATGTATCACAACGAAAATTTAATTTCCTCAGCGCCGTAATTCAACTCCAGACGTTCCTAGATTAGGCGACTCGAATTCCCCGCCGCGATTCGTCAGAAATTTTAATGGCCTCTCGAAACTCGAGTAATTTTAACGAATTGACACAATTAAAATGGTTAATAAAGTCTCTCCGACTCCTTCCAAGCCCAGATTGACGTCCCCTATAGCTTTTTATACATATATTTATCCCCGCCGCCACAGCCGCAGCTCCCTCGGCCTCTCGGTGCGCCTGCACGTGCGATTGTTTGCGCGCACCGTTTTCCCGCTAAGAGAGCGATAATTAAAACCTCCGCGGAATGTCCGGTGCGCGTCGTCCCCCCCCTCGTCAGTGCCTCGCGAGAGGCGCACTTTCGGAAACGGTCATTAGAGCCGCGGCCTTTGCCGCGCTCGCCGGAGAGAGACGCGGCATTATAGTTATAGCCTCCCGCGAATCGAGCGAAAGTGATATTGCAGCCGCCGCGCGCCGCGGATCTTCCGAGAAAACTGGGCAGCCTCGTTGATGCGCGCCGCGATCTTTCCATTTTACAACTCAATAAAACGCACCGCGCGACGACGACGAGGCACGGAGGAGGGGAGGGGAAGAAACGAGTCGGAGCGGAAGGTGTACACATAGGTACTCCACAAGCTCCTGAAAAAAAAGAGCGCGCCGCGCTTTCGCCTCCTTTTTATATACACATCGCGCCGCATTCTCGCTCTCCGTGACTTTCAGCGCCGAATGACATCAATACGCGCGCCGCAAAAACGATGTACAATCGTCTCGCGCGAGAGCTGCATTTGTTTTCGAATCTCTTCGTTCCGAACTCGCGACGAGTGACAATAGGGAACGGACTTATGCTCGCCGCTCGAGTGTGTGTGTGCGTCTCTTTAATTGCCCGCGGCGGACGCGGTTTTTTGCTCTCGACTCCCGCGGAATTCCCTCTGGCTCTCTCTCTCTCCTCGCGCGGAGGGATGACGCGCGATTCGCCGGCCGGATACCGTCGTCCGGGAGAGAGAGAGGCTATTTAGGAGGTCTCGCATTAAGGAGGCCCTTAATGGAGCGAATAGCGGGGAGATTACGCGATCGACCGGGAATTTCTCCGCTTCCACGCCAGAGCAGTACATACACAGTCTCCCGAGCTTTTTGCGCTTGGTCACGCAGTCTTCCTACGCGCGGCGGCGGCGGCGGTGGAAGGAGCGAACGATATAACTCTGTTTCCATAGACGACTGCCCGACCACCTGCGAGAGACGGCGAGGTTTACGCGAGGCGCGAGGAGCGCAGAAGCGCGCGGTAGCCGAACGCGGCGGCGGCGGCGAGGGCAGAGAGAGACTCTTTCACGCTTGAAATGTTACCCTTGGAAATTTCACTTGTTCCACCGCCGCGGGGTCCATTAGACTCGATGGACTGCGCGTTATTATCCGGTAATTCTGCTGGCCAAGCGGAGAGGTTTACCGAACGGCCGGGGGATTCTCTCTCTCTCTCTCTTCTGTTTCTTTTTTTTCTGCTTCAACCTGACGACGCGCCGCGTCCTTGATCGACGCGCTTCACGGTAAGAGCGGATTCCAGGAGATTTTTCAGAAGCTGATAGAAGCGGAGGACGCGGTGATTCTGTCTTGCGGGTGTATTCTTGACTGGTCGAAGAACATTCATTTTTGTGTTACTCGCTAAAGCTGACCCGAACTCTCGCCAATTATTATCAAAGTGGCGGAGGATATTCGTGCCGAAGGAGCTTCTTATCAGAAAAGGATTATATGATGGGGCTACGTTTCTTTGCATATATACAAAAGCCGAGAGTCCGCGGCGGCGATAAAAAAGCGAGGCCGCGGAGCTTGCGCGCGTTTCCACCCATCAATTACGCCGGGTTTTTCAGAGCCTCTCCTCGAAATTTACTCCTCTCTCTCTCTCTCTCTCTCTCGCGCGCGCGGATGCACCGTATAGCGGCGGCCGCGGCACATATAAACGAGCGACGAAATCAGTCGCGCTGTCAGTCGCGCCGGCGGGGCCTCGGGGGCCCCTTTGGAAATCCAATTGCGTTAATTTCCGCACGCGGCCGGCTCTTATATGTATGTAGAGGCGCGCGCGCCGCATGAGATTACGAGAGAGCGAGAGAGCGAGAGAGAGGAGTCCTAGCGGCCTCGTTTTTGCCCCGCTGTCCCGAATAAATCACGCGCGGCGAGAGAGAGAGAGAGAGAGCCTTTTTTCGCATCGGTCCACTCCCCGCAGCAGCGGCGGCGGCGGCAGCGGCAGCAGCAGCCGAGGGCCTAATTATTCCCGTATCCTTAATCACGCGAGAGAGCGAGCTTTCCCGCGCGCGGCGCGCTCGGCGAGTCCAGCCTCTGAACTCGTCCAGTTTGTGGGTAAGGAGGATTCTTCTTATCCGGAGCACTTGTTGTCAGTCAGTCTCGCGGCGCGGCGGCGGCGGCAATCTACGCGAGCCAAGGTCGCGACGTACATCAACGTCAGAGGGGCTCCGCGAGGCAACTCTCTCTTTCAGTCGCGAGAGAGAGAGAGAGAGGGATGCGGGAGCGCGACGGATTCAGCGCACGAGCCCCGGTGATGGTATAAAATTTATCCTCGCGGGCCCGAGAGCCGCGCGCACTCTCGGCTACTTTATTTTTCATCCTTCCTTTTTTTTTTTATTCCGCGGCTAAGCCAACTGCGCGGCGGCCTTGCTGTCTACATACATAAGGGCGACTATATGCGCGCGTCCTCGCGGCGCGCCGCCTCATATAAACCCTCGTCGAAGAGCCAGAGAGGCCCGCGAGCGCGAGAGCGGAATCCCTCAAACTCACTTTCGCTCGCGCCTCGCGCTTTGTTGTCTCGTCGGAGAGCGGAGTAGGCTGCTGCTGCCTGCTTCCTGCGCGCGCGAGCGAGTCTCTCTTACTTTGACGAAACTGCAGGCGCGCACCGCCTTCGCGCTAATTACGCGAGGCGATAAAGTGCGCGGAGTACGAGAGAGGAGAGAGAGCGAGAGCGGCTCCCGCATATAAATCTGCCTTCATCTTCCTTTTTCTAAGGATGCTTTTCTATCTTCGCTCTAGTTTATATACCCCCGGCTAGTTTGTTACGCCGTCTTGTCTCGTGCCCGGGCCCGGCCTTTCCACTTGGTCGCGCCTCTGAATTATCCCTCTTGTGCATCGCGTAATTTAAGCTTTAGGCCTCATCTTTTTATTCCATTCATATACGCTGCAAGGGTGCGCACATTTATTTCTAATAAAGTAAGGCGACCCGTCGCTGTTAAAGTGAAATTTACTGCGGTGAAAATCTTTTCTGTTGCGATAGGTTATTTAAACTATTTTAAAATCAATGAGATATACATATGAATTTATACAAATGCAATTTATTCATAAAGTACATCAGTTCGTAATGCAAATTTAAAGGACACTGATATTTTTTATTGTATTTATTATTATTAAAGTGAAATAAATTTTTAATTTACTTGTTTAATATTACATTAAATTCATTAAATATAAGAAACCATCATCAATTTGACGAGAAAACTGCGCAAATTTAAAAGCTTTTCTCAGAAGTAACGCTTTAGGCACTGATTTATAAAACGCACGCCTGTCGTAGGCTTCGTCTGACCGCATCCAAAAGCCGTTACAAAAACTCCTGATTTTGAATAGGGCGCGACGATAAGGGTGACGCATCCACGCTGTGTCGGTAAAACACGCACCCCATATTGTCGACCGTTTACGGGCGTTGACTCGTCGCTCGCGCGCAAAAGCCGCGAACGCAACGTACTTAGTCGAAGCTGGATGGTCGAAGTAGAGTAGCAGACACAACATTTGTTTACACATGGCGTTCGGTTTTAATTTTGTAAATTTTAACGACCGTTAAAACAATTTCAAGCCTTGTTTAAAACCGCTTAACGAGCTGCGCACGAGTTATAAGTTCGCGCCAAACGAGTATCGAGTGTTTTTTACTTAAAATTCTCTGTGATAGGGTTGCATTATGCACTAATATTTATACGATGTTTAACGACATCGCACTATTTTTTGTGATCTAAACATTATACAAGAAACAAGGTTGCAGTTGAAGTAAATTCAAGTATTTACAACGTATTTTAAAAATCTGAAGTTACAAAAGATATTTACCAAACTTAACCTCTAAAATATTGGGGTGGAAACTTAAATCTGATATTTCAAGGAAAAACTACTGTTCTTTTTAAGGTAAGAATAGTTTATTATTTAATTTTGATTTTTTTCCTGATTTTGAAAATTATAAAAAACTTTTAGAGTGAATACTTTTTACAAAATAATTTTAACCGTAAATCAATATCAAGCCCTTTAGCTTATCTGCTGTTAGCCATTTATCTTGATCAGTTAGGATAAGGATAAACGTTATACTATTTCATTAAAAATAACCAGTTTATTTAAATATTGATTTGAAATACTTTCATTTTAACAACTACATTTAATTAGACAATATTTTCAAGAATATGCATTAGCTTATCCAGTTAGTGTCGCTATACTATTTTTTAAACTATCACAGTCGTTACAGAGATTAATATTATAACTTATCATTGCACATAAAATCAACAATTTAATCAGTTTTATAAATGTTTCAAAATGTACATATTCATATCATGCCAAAAGTAATGATAAAGTATTATATATGTGATTAATTATAATACAAATTCTAGTTCTTTGATTTAAAAACAAATTTATTAACCTAACAGAGATTAATTTATTATGTGCGCTGGTTTAAAAATAGAAAATTTTTATCTAAACCGCTATTTAATTTTGGATTTACTTGTATTATTGACATAGTAACAATTTAATTATATTACATTTGCGCTGGTTTGAAAATAGAAAATTTTTGTCTAAACCACTATTTAATTTTGGATTTACTTGTATTATTGACATAATAACAATTTAATTATATTATATTCTATTTAAATTATTAGCATTTGGATAAAGATTTTAGTTTTAGTAAATCATGTCAATTTTTTAAATGTAATATGCTTTCAATATTGATGAACTTTCAATATTTTAAATGTTAGATAAGTACATTTGATAAAGTTATTATTATTATTTAATAAATTTAATTTTTTATTTCTTTAACATTCATATCCTAAATTTTGGTACATTATGAATCTATTTATTTATTAAATTGTCTAAATTGTAATTAAGATCACAGTGTTTAATGTTTTTTTTTTAAATTTCTAATTCTAGTCATACAATTGTATAAATATTACAGATAAAAATAATTCACAAAAATGGGATGTGCAGCAAGTTCTATTGGCGATAAAGCCGCCAGCGAAAGGTCCAAGAAAATCGACAAAGACCTCCGCGCAGAGGGAGAAAAACGAGCAAACGAAGTTAAACTACTTTTACTTGGCGCAGGAGAATCCGGCAAATCCACGATAGTAAAACAAATGAAAATAATTCACGAAACCGGCTACAGCCAAGAGGAATGCGAACAATATAAGCCCGTTGTATACAGTAACACGATTCAAAGTTTAATGACGATAATTCGGGCGATGGAGCAACTGAAAATAAACTTCGCAGATTCGAGCAAACTCGACGTGGCCAGGGAATTTTTTACTTTGGCAGCTTCTACGCCCGAAGGAGAATTGAGCAATGACTTGGTGGTTTCGATGAAAAGTTTGTGGCAAGATTCTGGCGTTCAGCAATGTTTTGCCCGCAGTCGTGAATATCAATTAAATGATTCAGCAGCTTACTATTTAAACGCGATGGATCGCATCACGATGCCGAGCTACATTCCAACGCAACAGGACGTTTTAAAAACGAGAATCAAAACGACGGGCATTGTGGAAACGCGCTTTTCGTTCAAAGGATTGCAGTTCAAAATGTTCGATGTAGGAGGACAAAGGTCCGAGAGAAAAAAGTGGATTCATTGTTTCGAAGACGTGACCGCAATTATATTTTGCGCGGCTTTGAGCGAATACGACTTAGTATTGGCGGAAGACGAGGAAATGAATCGAATGATTGAGTCGATGAAATTATTCGATTTTATTTGCAACAGTAAGTGGTTTGTGGATACATCTATCATTCTTTTCCTTAATAAAAAGGATATCTTTGAGGAAAAAATAACGAAAAGTCCTTTGACTATATGCTTCCCGGATTATAAAGGAGGAAATACTTTTGATGAATGCGCGCAATATATTCAAATGAAATTTGAAGAACTAAACAAGCGAAAACAACAGAAGCAAATTTACACTCATTTTACGTGTGCGACTGATACAAACAATATTCAATTCGTTTTCGACGCTGTAACAGATGTAATCATACAAAACAATCTTAGTAACTGTGGTTTAATTAGTTGAATAATTTATGCCGCAAAGTATTTATTCTAAACTCTATTTAATAGTCATCTGCTCAAACAGTAGTTTTATAAGTTAGTATAAAAAAATATTAAAATATATATTTCTTATAATTGTGCTGTTTGATTAAAACAGGAAAATTTATTGAAAACTGAGAAGTTAATAAATGTAAAAAAAATTAAAGAAAATTATAAAATATAATTAAAAAAAAAGGTACCAAATGAAGACTTTATTTGCATTAAAATTTTCAATGTGCAGATATATCTTTAAAGAACTTGATGGTTACCTGAATGTCCAAGTGAAATCATAATATATTTATCATTGACTATTAATGTTATTATCAATTTTTTTATAGTGCATTCATATCAATGATATATTTTTCTATAATATATACTTAAATAATAAACGATGATACAACAATAAATGCAGTATTTTGAAGTATGCACAATATAAAGAGAAAGCCTGATTTTAATAAATGTTACTGACTGAAGTGTAGAAATAAGCCAACTAAAATAACTCGTTACTCTTTTAATATAAATTTTGCATAAAAGACATATCTAAGATGTTTATCATCAATACTTGTCAATTTTTTAAAATATTTACACAACATTCAAATACAAAATATTTTGAAGTACTTACTTTTAGATTACACTTATTTTTTATACTATATTATGGATTTCTGAGAGAATTATATATTTAAAAAACACGTTATTGAAAAGCCAGTTTACAATAATTAAATTCTTACAAATCTAATATAAGTAAAAAACTTATTTGTGTATTAATCAAATATTTTTTAATATTTGCGTTAATGTGTGTGAATCTGTAATATATTTTTACTGTAGCAAAATGTATAAAACAGCGATTAAAAGTATTATCTATAGACACGAATAATTTTGATAATAAATTTTTTCAGGAAATACTATTAATTTTACTACTGATATACGTAATGTACTTAATTAATAATGCATTAAGGAACATAATCAAAGGTTTTAAATCAGAATATTTAAACAATTTTTTACGGGTGTTAACGAAAGTATTCCATTGCATGCCAAATAAAACTATAAATACGATGTAATTTGATTTTACTATATATAATAAAATGTGTTACAATTATTTATAATTAAAATATTTAAAATAACTTGAAATGTTCAACTTTATTTCAACTCCATACATATTTGAACCTCTAATATTATTCTAATTTCCCAAAATAATATTATGCATTTTTCCATGGGTTTTTTTACACCGAAATAAAGCGGCTAAAAACTATTTTTTAAATTAAATTTTTATTATTATTTAATACTGTTTACTCATTATGTTTAATTAATAAATTTAAGTACAATAAAATGGATTATTTAATTATTCATCTTGTACTTGATTAATTATTGCAATGAATCCCATTCATTCAAATTTTAAAATTTAGTCCCGCTTTAAGCATGCAGAAAATCAAATGAGTTCTAAAATATATCACTTGTCTAATGATTTCCTTTAGATAAGAATATATATGTAAATTTTCGACTTCCACGATGTACAATAAATCTGTTCTGTTAAACGGAACCTCGTTAGTACATCCACTTTGTAAAGGTACAGCCCATTTGAATATATTAAAAGAATCTGTAATTCTTATCTAAAGTTTTTCTGAACGGACACCCATAAGCGGCTGATGAAAAAAAAAAGAAACTCACGAGTGTTGTAATGTAGCGTAATGAATTAAAGTTCAATTGGCTGTTGACGTGCTGATTTGACGTATTAACACGCCCTACTAGAATTCTAATACGCCTTGCGATTATACGGACGAAACTTCAGACGTACCGTTATAATTCTGTGCCAAATGAAATAGTAAGTGTATAAAAAAATCAATAATGAAACATGAATATATTAAGTAAATCCTACTTAGTTAGTAAAATGTTAGTATTTAATATAGATTAACATTCGTCCCTACGAAGATTTCATTCCTACTTTATTGATATATATGTTATGGACAATAAGTTTGATTGGCCTTTAACGTAATCTTAATAAGTAATGAAAAACCGCAAGCTAAAATAACAACAAGAGTCACACGGCTCGCTTAAAAAAAAGTTTCGGCAATCGTTCGCGAGTCCATCCCCGTCCCCGTTTACGCGAACCCCCTTTTCCGAGTGCACGTCGAAATTTCGCCTATAGGCAAAAAAAAGGTAGCGCCCGAACTCGGTCGCAGCCTCGGCAGCTCTTCGACGGACGAGAAGAGCTGCTGCCTCGGTGCGATCGGTCCTCGAGGACATCGGCGCGGTATTGAGTCGGTCCATAAATCAAGCGCGGCTCTCTCTCTCTCTCGCGGTCGGCAGAGGGGAACACCGGTGACTTGCGGCTGGCGCGCGGGTGACTTATGGAAATCGTGAGTGGTTCGTGCAATTACCGTTACCGTCGCCGATGTGTCCCCGTGGCGCGCCAACCACCGCGGCCCGCGCCGACTTATCAAAGCGCAAAGCGGGGCCCCACGGACACACGTATATATATAAAATGGGAACGAGGGCCTGACTTATATGCCCGCTGACGGCTCTCTCTCTCTCTCTCGCCTTTTTCCCGCTCTTTAATTGTGGAGGAGCGCGATGTCCCGGAGATCGATCGGCCGCGGGGTCCCGAGACGGAGAGCGGCAAGCGCCGCCGTGCCATTAATATGCGCTAAGTATGCGATACACGTGCGCGCGCGCGCTCTTTTTCCCCGGCGAGTGCAGTGCGCGCGATCGAGTCACATTTGCATGCGAACGAGAGCTGACGACGACGACGACGACGACGGTGGTGGTATAAACTGAATTTCGCCGCGCGGCTGGAGATCGCGGCCGCGGCTTCTATATCGGCGTAAGCTCTCCTGCACACGCGCAGTGCGCGCGCGCGCCTTATCCCGCGGGGCGTACCGTTACTTTACAACGAGGAAGATGCTGTGCTTCTCTCCCTTTTTTTTTTACCGGCGGCCGGCCGCCGCCGCCGCTTCTTCTCCCGCTGTCCTCGAGTTCACGGCGCCGCGGATCGCTATTTATACACCTGCGCCGCCGACAAATCTCTGTGTCTGTGTGCGTGAGTGTATACGAGCGGCGGACTGGATTTTCCGAAAACTGAATGACGCGAGCGGGTTTTCGAGGAAACTGATGCAGCTCGCAAATATGATAGCTTTATGGTTTTATTGTCAGAGTCCCCGCATCTTTTAATCGATGAAAAAAAATTCTAACCGAAAAAAGGCGCGTGCAGTAAATCAACACGGCTTCGCAACCTCTCACGGATGTTTTCGTTACGCCGGGCATAAATGTACATAAATTAATATTTTTCTCTTCTATTTCGAGTCTAACGCGCCGAAGCGCCGAGGCCGACCGGCAAACATTCTCGTGAAATCAATATTTACCTTAAACCTTTTCTCGCCGCGCGGCACTAAACGTCTCGTTTTAAGAAGTCCCTCGGCGTTTCCTTTTTTTTTCACCCACTGTCAGCACTTAATCTCGTACGAAACGCGCGTCTTAATAATACTACCGGATTAAGCCGTCAAAGTGACACGCGTTCCCTCGGACGAAACCTGCGAAACGTATATGTGCGAGGCTCGCGCGCGAGGAGACTTAGAACAAAATTATGATAAGCCACATCGGAACGAAACGAGATGACGTACGAAAGATTCGCGGTGTACTTGATGATCCTTTGCGTTATGCTCCGTGTTTATTTCGCGCTTCTTGTCCTCTTGATTCTTCATCGATCTTTGCCCTTTTATGGGCTGTCTTGTTTTTCTTCGTTTTATTTGGAATAAATTTGCATCAATGTATTCGGTTTTAATTACATTACATTGTTAAATATTATGATCTCTGAGTGGGAGACACGGTACATTATTAAAAAAATAGAAAAACGCCATATTTATTTTTGATTATTTCTTTTTAATGAAGGTGAAAACCGTAGATGAAGATTTCTATGATAAAACTGGAGGTTTTCTTTGAATTTAAATTTATTCAAATGTTCTGTTTTATTGCGGCTTATGCCTAAATTATGGCAAAAGTATTAGTTCTCAAATATGATTCGTCTGAAATAGAATCCATTTGAAAGGAATATTTATTAGCTTTATCAATAAATCATACTTGTCTTATTATATACTTTCGAAGAAAGTATACCTAATCAATTTTGCTTCGACTCAAAGTTTGAAAATAACGAAATCCAATGAGAAATCCCGAGCACGTATAACCAGGAGCACATGAAACGCGAGGAACTGTTTGATCTGATTATCCAACCAATATTTGATTAGTATTTGGTCAATATTTGACCAACATTCTTCACCATTATTCAACCAATATTCGACTAGTGCTCGGTCAATATTCGACCAGTGTTCGGCCAATATTTAACCATTATTCAGCCAATATTCGGCCAATATTCGACCATTATTTAGTCAATATTCGATCATTATTCAGCCAATATTCGGCCAGCGTTCGACCAATATTTGACCAGTGTGAACCATCATTCAGCCAATATTCGATCATTCGGCCACTTATATACTTGGCTATTTATACATTGATTTCAGTACTTTCTCTTTTTTAATTTGTTTAAAAATGTTATACCTTCCTGAGAGAGGTCATTTAATTGCCGGTGTCAAATAAATAATACTTTTAATGTTTGTATTACCCAAAACGAAATTGTAAAAATAAACCACACTTGCCTTATTTTATAGCTTCGCAGAAAGTATATTGATTTAACTTTTAATTCTTGCGCAGCTTTTGAAAACGAAATATATCGAGCAATTTACTCGCGATATAATTAGAAATCGAAAAAGGCTTCGCAAAAAGTCTAATGCCTCAAAAACTAATAAACCCCGAAACGTATCAATTAGCCCCGAAATTAATCGGAAATAAATAAATCACTAATTGAGGCCGAATCGGTTGCCCGCGAGGCCGCCTCCGGGCGCATATCTATCGAAAGGAAGGCACACGTATAATCAAGCAGATAAATCAATTCCAGAAATATCGGAAAAATTCGTACAACGCGCCTATAAGAGCCGGTGTCGATAAATCGCCAAATTCGTCCGCTCCTCCCACGATGTATCCCCCGCGCGGAAGCGCCGGGAGAAGAGCCGGGCCCCGATATTCCAAGGAGACGCGGGCGAGAGAGCGGCGCTGCGGCGCATGATCGACGATAGAGCTGTTAGCGAGCATGCGATTGTCTTGTTGGCGCGCGTCCTAATGGATTTTTTTCTCTCCCCCTGTGCAGTCGCGCGCGCGCGCGCGCACGCGAGCCGCTCTCGCTCTCTCGGGGGCTCTTCCTTCCTCCCGGCGCGCGGGCGCTTTATAATTTACTGCCGCCGCTCTCTCCTGCGGCATTCCGGGGCGAAAGCTCGCCCGGGAAGGGACAGTTCTTTCGGGAGAACGAGGGGATCCATAAATATATGGGAATCAATTTCGGAGATGCGCGCCGGTAATCAAGGCCGATGTTTGTTGGGAGCGCACGGGGAGTGAATCGAGGGGATTCCTCGAGGCTCGTTAGGAGCGGGCTGATTATTTAGGCGGCTGATTTATTGGGGTAAGGGTGTGTTTTTGAAGCGCGCCGAAACTCTCGGCCGAGCTGTGGGTTTTGTCGATTTTCTGTTCATTGCCCGCGGGGAGGAGGAGGAGGAGGAGAGGCGAGGTGACGGAATTAGCGCGAGGCGGCGGGACGGGAGAACTCGGGGCATTTTTAAATGTGTATTTAGCATTATAAATAAATTGTCGCGCGTCTCGGAATACTGGAAATACTGGATTTCATCGGGTATTTTGCGCGTCGACGAGTTCTGCGCGCGCGCGCGGCTGTTTGCTTGACTTTTGCCAGTGGCCGTGCCGAGAGGTGGAACGAATTCGATTTTTCAGCGTTTTGCGCGCGGCTGAATATTCAAATGTAGCCCGAAATTCGTGATGGCAAGAATTTGAGATACGTATACATTTTTTAATCGCGTATTTTTCGATTTGATCCTAAAGTTTGGATATAAGATTATTCTGAAAAGTCAATTAAGTATAATAATCTCAGAACTATGAATAATCCTCAGCGAGAAAATAGTTCTGCGATAATAAATCTTTAATTGGTTAATTTGGTTTTAGTTAAGGTGTATTTCTAGAAAGCAGTTATGATTCGGATTCCGGAAACTCTGAAATTTCTAGTTCGCAGTATCGCATTAAATCCGAATGAAGATGTTTGTTAGTGGACGACTCCTATACATCAAAAACACATTTTTTTAGATTAAGGAAATTTTTTATCAAGTCTCATAATTAATAAACTGTTTTATTTCAATGCCAGCATCGAAAATAAGTGTGCAATCAAATTAATGTTTAATTTAAATATGCAATTAGCACAGTGGTTTATTGTTTACCCCGTGCGTACATTTGCGCAGAACCACATTCGCCCATAATATTTACAAGTAATATTTAAGGCAGTAAAATTGTTTCACGGTCAAATTTAATTGTTAAAAGAGAGAGAGAGAGAGAGAATTCCTGAATTCCTCGCGCGAATTGTGCCGTATAAACTCGTTCCATTTAATGAAGACAAATGTAAGTTTAAGTAATGCGTTTTCCAGAAAAGAGAAACAGAAGCGCCGTCGCCGTATAAAATTTAAACATTGTACAATCCAAAGTTAAAGTTTTAAGCGCCCCGGAGATTCTCGCGGAGGCCAGATTAATACGCCAGATATGGTATATACGTATAGTCGCCGCCACGGGTGGAAAAAGAAAAGGGCGTTTTACGAATCTTTTACAACGCCGCGATGTTTAGTCTCTCCGCGATTTTAGTGTTATTGTTACTATCGCTTTTACGTCGAAAAGCGTAATTTCAATTTAATTCGCCGTATATTTTGCGGGTACCGCGCGCGGCGTCCCCCGGCCGCCGCGCACCGAATATAAAAGTCCCGGGGAGCGAAAAAAAGAGCCTCGATGTAAATTGCTGGCCGAGAGCCTCTACGCGGGGAAATAACCGTAGGATCGAAATTGTACGTAATAATGGTAGGCGCAAAAAAAAAAGTGAGCGAGAGCCCGAAACGAAGCCTGCGAGGTGGGCTAAAGGCGGCGAAAAAATATATCCCAATTAAGATTCTGTTCACGAATCGTCGTCGTCGTCGTGTTCGCAGCGGCGGCTCTCTCGCCTTTGGTGGGGAAGGACGCGAGGACGCATTTGTTCGTCATTAGCGGCCGAGTGGGTCCAGGCTAAGTTCAAGGTCAGCCGCGGCTCTTCGAATTACCGAAACTTGGAGCGTTCAACTCGCCTTTGATAAAAGATACGGATTTATACGTGTACGGCTTGGGTGTACGGATTTTCACGAATAAATTACCGGGTTCATTGTGCTGCTTCTCTTTTTTTTTTCTTCAACTTTTTTCACGCCTTTTTTATCTCCAGTTTTGTTTTGTAGTCGGAGGAAAAGCGTTAATTAAAGCTGTGATTGAAGCGTGCGAAGAAAAAGGACTAATAAAGAAAACGGATTCTGGAAATTGACCAAAAAAATTTTCGAATGTATCAAAGATTTACGAAACATTTTCAAGAAGCAAGCTTATTGTAGTTCATACATTTTACTTTTTACTTGATTTATAAAAGTATCATAGGCAGTTTAGATGCGTTTAGATAAGGTGTTAGGACTGTGTTTATAATGGATACTAATTAAATAAAATTAGCAATGATTTTTTCAGCAGCAGTTATGTACATTTGCCTATATTTTTCAATTTTCATGCTATATTTTTAACATCTTTAATATTTACTGTTATAATAATTGAATGGCCGTACGTAGAAGTGCTTTTACTACTACAGCAGGTATAATTGTACGATTTGCAGCATCAAGAAGTCAGATTTTAATTTGTATTGATTGGGACCATTAAACTCCGAACTACGCCGAGGAACAAAAGATTTAAAAAAAAAAGAAAAAAAAATACCTAAACGCTGCTGGTATTAACTGGCTTCAAAAGTGTTAAACTACTGCTGACGCATCCATTTTTTACCGAGTCGTTCTGAAAGCGTAAAATCACTTTCGCACATCAATAAAACTGCAGTCAAAAAATAGCCTTTTTCCTCTTCAACGTATACTGATATTTCATTTTGACATTATGTTTTTACAAAACCTTCTAACAAACGTTCATAAAAAAAGCAATTCAACAAGCTTTAAAAGATCCGCCGAACGAGAATTAAGCTCAACTAAAGCCTCGCCATATCCCGTGTCCGTTCTTGCGGGCATCGAAATCACCAACGTGGGACCTCGGCGGGAGCTCGACGCCTTCTCGCGTCACACACATCGCAGCTCTCGCACCGAATAGGTGATCGTCGCGTCGCCGAAAACCGCCATCAGGCAGTCCTCCGCCGCGTCATAGCCGCGAAAAAGTCGTGGGAGCCGCGGCGGCGCGTCGTCGTCGTCAGCCTCGATCGCCGAGAAAAAAAGGTATAGAGCCGAGCCGTTTATATAAAACGCCCGAGTTTTCGATCCAGAACGCCTTGACCGAGTGAAGGCGCTTAATGAGCGCGACGCGCGGCCATCTTCGGCCCTCTCTCACCGAAAATGCAAGACAATGAGCCACAAGTGGGCATGGGAAGGCGGCCCTGTATACATATTCAAACGTTCCCCGCCAAGAAACTAGGTTGAAAGGCATTTTGTCGCAATAAAAAAAAAAAAAAAAAACACATCCTTCGACGCGCCACGCGTACATGAATGATGTCGTTCGCACGCTCTCCCTCTTTGACGAGGAGGAGAATGAAAAATGGAATTATTCGTGGACGGCTCTTCCGTTAGAGCCGGGCCGAACGTTCATCAGGCGTTAATATATATAAAAGCCGAACGCCGCGGCGATTGAAAATAAAGGGATCCCCTTAATGCATATCCCAGCTTCCTTAATGAGGCACTAAAAAGGCGAGCAGGCCGTCGGGCGACGAAAGCGAGCGCCGGACCTTGCACAATCACCTGCCGCCGCCTCCGCCTTGTGCTGTATAGCAGTCGAAAAATGTGCTCCAAAAAACGGGAGGCAGAGCGGCGAATGGGAACCGGGCGGAGGAGCGTCATTAAGGAAAGGCAATTAGCCCTCGTCTAGGCAAGGCCGCCTTTTTCCCGAGGAAGTCTCTCTCTCTCTCTCTCTTTCTCCCGGATCACCCAAAATTTTTAATACGCGCGGAGAGCTCGCAGAGTCGGCGAAGAAAGCTCTCGCTCGGACTGCCTACGCAGCTCCTCTCCGGCAGACTCCAGGTAGGCATCACCGGCCCCGGTTTTATTAGTCTTTGGCGGTAGTAGTGCCCAGTGGTGGTGGTGGTGGTGGTGCGTGCGCGCGCCCGGAGCAGCTCCGCAGAGTCGCGGCGCAGAGAGAGTTCCGCTACGCCTCTCTCTCTCTCTCTCTCTCTTGCTCTTCGAGCGGCGCGCGCGCGCTCGCGCGAGAGTTCCCCCTGCCGCCTGGCTGCAGGAGCGGAGCCAGGAGAGAGAGAGCGAGGAGCTCGAGCGCCGGAGCGGAGCGCGCCGTTAGTCGCCTCCAGTACGTCCGCGCCGCGCGATCGACGATCCTCGTCACCGTCTCCCCTCGAATCGCGGAGAGCAGACAGCCGCTCTCCTCCCGTGTGCTTGGGCTCCTGCCGCGCTTCTGGTCCGAGAGCTTGTCCTTAGCCGCCCCCGTCGGAGGATGAGCAGCGAGTGAGTCGACGAATCCCCCCCCGACGTCGACGACGAACATCACGAATATATACGACATCGTCTCTCCGGAGCTGGAGCGAGAAGAGCGCTCCCGCGAGCGGCGTAATTGACGAGTGTGCAAAGAAGGTAATTTCGAAGGATCACGCCGACGATATCCTCCGTGTGTGCAGCTCGTTTATGAGAGAACGTGATATACGCCTGGATTGGGTGAAAGTGAAATTCGTACACGGCACAGCCGGCGGAGCAGCCGCTCTCGAGCAGCCTCTCGGCGCGCCAAAGTCTCGGCTCTCTCGGCGGCGCCTCTCTTTTCTTCTCTCTGGAAATCCTGGCTGGGAATCGAGAGGAGATCGGGCGCGCGTGTGCGTGTGTGTTCGCGCGTGTTTGCTGTACACCGAAGAGTATGTAAACCGGAGGAAAAGAAGAGCAGACGAAAGAGAGACGTACGCGCGCGAGAGGAGCTCCCTGCGCGCGTCAGCCGGGGAATGCGCATTTGTTCTGCGTGTGAACCGGGAAAGGTAAAATCCGATCGAAATAAATCTGCGGGGAGAGGCGAGAGAGAGAGAGAGAGCAGCGAGTCTCTCCGAAAAAGGATCTGCCGCCGCTGCTGCTGCTGCTGAAACGAGCGCGAGGTGAACGCGCAATTTTCTGCCGGAGCGGAGGGTGGAAATCTGTATCAGCCTCTGGAAACTGGGAGATTTCGGTCTCCGCGGCCAGAGGAGTGTGCCGACCAAGTTCTTCTCTTCGGTGTGCTTTTCCTATTTATGCATATTGGTGCGAGCGCGAATAGTGCACTGCGAGGAGCGAGAAGTTAATGTGCGGGCACAGAGCTGCGCATCAGGATTCTCTCGAGAGTTCAGTGATCGTTACATTTGTATTTTCGATGAGAGCGAGAGGAACGCCGTGCCTATTGCGAGATAAAAAAAAAAAAATAAAAAAGTGGCCTCTCGGCACTCAACCCAGCCGAAGGAAAAGTGTCAGTTTCGCAACTGCGAGCTTCGTCGGCTGATTTTTCGCTCGATCGATGTATAAACTAGAGTGGGCCCCGAACCTTTCGCCGAGATATTCCCGAGTTGATAGTGAACGCATCTACTTCGGAATTGAGTTGTGCAATTCGCCATCCCCCGTTGCACAACGTTCCTCGCGAAGGAAAAAGAGTTCGATTTTCGCGAAGATTGTTTTTTTTTTTTTCGAAAATTTCTTTGAGAACGAAAATATTATTTTCAAGTTTATTTTGCACGCAATTTTCTCTTATTGCTTTGCGGATTATGAAATTTGCATCAACTTCTGGACTTTGCATATCCTTGCTTTGGGTGCAAAAATGTGGCAGCTCTACGAGTTTCATTTACATTTTGTTATTTGGTCTCGAGATCAAAGTTAGATTTCAATATCAAAACTTACTCTTAATTGAAATGTTAAACAGGTCAAAATTATTTTTCGAGTGCAGTTAATACTCAAAGTTAAAACAGGTTTTCAAAACCTACTTACAAAATTTAAACTTAAAAAAAAAACAAATTTCATTACGGCATAAATTTGCAACGTTATAATCGCGGAAGCGAGGTTTTTAATTCTCGATACAAATATTTAAAGAATAAAAATAAATCGGACATAGTACGCAAAGCAATATAGTCGATTAGAAAATTGGCCGCGTGTATTTTCGAAATCTAGTTCGTGGAAGAATTTAAAAGAGGCACAACTTCTTTGTGAAATTCAATGTAACGATCCATTGAAGTATCCACTTAAAAAAAAAAAAAAGTAACGATTGCACATCGAGTGAAATTGACTTTCGAAAAAAACAGCGCCGATGTTTACAAAACGTTTATATTCTCCGGTGCAAGCTCTGAAAATGATGCGTTAACTTCTCGTTGCTTTCGAGTGCCAGTGCATCCCAATGAAATTTCGTAATCGTCCAAATGACTATTCTCTTTTTATGGAACAAAAGATTACCCTGCACCTATATTAAATTCATAAGGAGCACCGCGGATCAATTTCTCCTTTGATTAAATAATTTTCTTTTGTGGGCTATCGCATTATCTGTAATGTACTTTTCAATAGTCATACCACATTGCAACGAGTCAGTATTCTTTTAATACAGAGTTTCAGACGTCAAAATATGAATACCCACTTGCAGGTGTTCGTATTTTGATGATGTTAAAATCAATTACAAAGCCCGTCTTTTTTATTCCACAAGGTAGAAATCGTTTACCGATAACTTAACTATCTGTGCTCTCGAACTGTACGTAAACGTAGGAATGTATAAAGTGAAGATGATCCGTTTAACTGCGAAAAAGTGCGACATGTAAAAAGTGAAGTAAACAAGTGATTCTGCAAAAATCTTTACTCTGAAAAATTTCCAAGTTTAACCGAGGTTTGTTACTTTTACTTATTTTGCCGTCCTTCTTCCGAGAAGCCACCGCACTTTTGGATTACTTATTCAATCGTATATTTTGCATGAAATATATATTTAAAAGAACAGTAACTCGTCGTACAGACACCGATTCCGCGCGCACACAGCATTTTCAAGCTTCACTAACCGCGGCTGTATATTTCTCCAGACGAAAAACTATACGTACCGTAGTTCACTCGGAGCATTAAACTGTTATTCAGTGCATAAAGTGCGCTTATTAAACTGGAGAGTAGAGAGAAGCAAAAAGAAAAAGAAAAAAAAAAGTGGTATAAAGAACCCCGAAGCGCACTCCATTCCCCCGTCGAAAGAAACAATTTGCACTGCTTTATACTCGGCGATCCGTTCCCGTAAAAGGCCTGGCTTACTCTCGCGTAATTCGCAAATACGGGAAACGAAGCCGTAAAACTACTGTTACGCGCCTAGACTCTCGGCGCGAGAATCCGCTCGTCAAAAAGCGCGGCGGCTGCATAATTTCTGGGAAAGCTTATTACTCGCCGAGAGCTCCGCGCGGCCGAGAGAGCAGCTCCTCCTTTTTTCGAGAAGTTTTCGGCTTGCCCAGGATCGAGGGAAAGAAGGCAGCGGCGGCGGCTGCCCGGCATTCGCGGGGCTTTGTGCCAATGCGGTATAACGGGGAAGCTCGCGCTCTCGGCTCGCGGAGCGCGGAAACGGCAGAGGAGGCCGTGAAAGGTCCCCATTAGCCAGCTAGATCAATTAAAGCGCGTTAACGGACAGTTTAATCGGCCCTCTCCGTCTCTCTCTCTCTTTCTCCTTCTGCAGCTCTCTCTCTCTCACTCTCGGGAGGTGGACGTTTAATTTTCCGCGAGAGAGAGACCGTGAGAGATTCCTCGCGCGCGCGCGCGGAGAGAAAGAGGGAAGAAGACGCGCGCGGCGAGCTGCAGCGCGAACGAGATTGACTACCAGAGACGTTGACGTTGGCGGCGCGATTCGCCGACGAGCTTTCGCGCGAGGCGAAAATAGGGGGGGGGGATAGAAAAACAGAAAAAAAAACTCGCGGGGGGTTTACGGTTAGCGCGCGAGCCGCCGAGTCTCTAACGTCATTATATCCTCTCGAGCTTTTTTCTTTTTTGGTTTCCAGCGAAACTTCATTCGCCGCGGTGTGTGTGTGTGTGTGTGTGTATGCCTTTGCATAACTCGTGGCGCGAGGAGAGCAGGCTTATTAAAACTTTGATTTCGATGTCGCCGTAACGGACGGTTTGCTTAATTTTATCACTCCGCGCGGCGTCCACTATCGTTGATTGGAAGCCCGGACTAATGAGATACGTCTGCGAAATGCGTTAATTTGCGCGTCTGTACGAGTATAAAGAGGGAAGCGGGACTCGCGTGGAAAAGCTTGTGTATATCATTGCCGGGGTGTTCGTAAACGAAGCGAACTTTGCGTATTTATTTGTATTTCCAAGTTACTGAATCACTTTTAAGTTATTCGGTTTTCCGCCGTGAATATGTTTACCTACGCGTTGTACGAAGGGCAGGGTTAATACTTCGCAGACAATTATTTAATTAACTCGTTTATCATAATTACAAGGTGTGTACATGTGGTGCATAACGAAACCTCCTGCAGACCGCATAATACGAATTCAGTTAATAATTACCATTTCGAAGGCGGCTCTTTGCTCATTTTGCTAATTGCCTCTATACAGAATTCCAGAAATGCGCAGACGGGGAAAATTCAGGGGAAAGCCCCGCAGACGATATCGGCGGAAGAGCCTAATTGCGCGAGGCGCGTCGTATCTCTCGAAAATCGCGCCCTTCGAACCTCGCGAATCTAAATAATTTGACGCACGCGAAAGCGAGGATGGAAGTGAGATAAAGCGCCAGGCGGAGAGAGAGAGAGTCGCGAAATAAATACAAGAGCGCCGTAAGCGCGGGGCGGTATAATTGTTTTCCCGCTAAAGGGGGAAAAAAGGAGAGCGAGGTACGGAGCCTCTCTCTCTCTCGTGTGACCCGTCGCCTCGTGACGTCGCCGTCGTTGTCATCGTAGCTCTCGGGAGAGAAGAGATAGCGGCTCTTTATCGGCGGCGCGATCTCGGGGCGCGAGGAAATAAAGAAAATTTTGCGCGTCGTCCGTTGTCGCGGCTCATCGGAGCGATAAATTCTTGCATTACAATTTAATCGCTAACCTATACGCGCGGAGAGAGGGAGGGGGGGCCTCCCCTCGTGTACGCGATCGCGCATACACTATATAAATTTCAATTACCATCGGGGGGGAGAGAGAGAGAGAGAGGGATTTTATATTTCACGCGCCGCGTGTCGGCCTCTGCGCCGTTAACGAAGCGCGATCGGCCGAGGCGGCGCGCGGACTTTTGTGTCGAGGGGACACATTTTTTAATTCCTCGAGAGAGACTCTCTCGCGCCTTTAACTCGCTTCGGTGAATATTCATCGAGCGGGGAGAGGAGAGTCGCTTAAATAAACTCTTTCGAGCGTTTAGCTCAGGAGTCTATTGAAATATTAGTCGACGGTCACGCGATTCGGTTCTGCTTCCTGCTTCTTATGATAATACGTAAATCGAAGCGGAATATTCGCTCGAAAGTCGGGTAGAATTTTTAGTGTTCACGCGGGACGGTAGAACTATTTAGCGAAGAGGCAAAAAAAAATAAATAAATAAAAAAAAAACACAGGTTTTTAAACACAGTGATTACCGCGTGCAGCTATCAAGATCCCTCTCGGCGTCGGTAAATGAGCGAGAATTTCATAAGAAATTAAGTGTCCTTGCCGCGAGTTGCGTGCTTCCCGCGATGTGGGAATAGCGATATAAATTCCCGTGTATATATAATCACTTTGCAATTCTTTCGTTACGCGCCGAGCTTATAATTACAGAGCGCTTTCGATTTTTCAAAACGGACGCACAGCCGCCGAAGTAACTCCATTTTTCTTTCCGCGCAATCGTTCGGCATCGAAAAGTTACGCTTCGTCGAATGCTCGGGAGGTCGTCGAAATCGGCGCTCGCGCCGTAAATCGATATTTACTGAGGTACACGACGAGGAGGGAAAAAGAGACGACAACAATGAGAGAGGGGGGGGAGGGATCGCCGCGTAAATGGCTCAATAAACGCTATATGAGCGAGAGCGAGGCGCACTTAATAAATCAAGCGGCGCGCGCGTATATATATATACGCAAAACGCGAAAATGCCCCGGCTAAAGTGAGCCAATTACGCTCGAGCGTGTATACACGAGAGCGAGAGAGGCCCCCGCCGACGATGTGCCGCGCGGCAGCGGCCCGCAGCCGCGGCGAGTTTAGCCGCGGGGGCGCGCCGATTTTTACTCTCGCCGCGCGGCGAGCGTGCGCGTGCGGGAAACGGAGCTCTTCGCGAAGTGGATTCGGAGGGAGCTCCGACGCGGGTGCGAGAGGCCGGGGCTATTTATCGGTTCTGTCTTTATATTAGCGGCGAATTCGGCACGCAGCGCGAGGAGAGACCGGCCGGCTGCTCGATCTCGGTGAATGCGCGCATTCTCTCCTCTCCTCTCTTTCTCCGCCGCCTCCTTCTCTCTCTCTCTCTCTCTTTCTCGAAAAGGAGATAACGAAGTGAAACAAGTTCCCTTCGATTTTCGTTCCTCCTTTTCTTCTTTTTCTCTCGCCTTCACTTTTCCCTCTCTCGCGATTTCACTTTCTTCCTTCGTAATAAACCTTCGCCCCGCCGCATGGCGGTGGAGACTCGGCCTCTCTTTTCCAGGGAATTTTTCGCTGCCAATACATGCACGCACACACACACACACACATATATATATATACGCGATCGCGCAGCTTCCTTTTTTCTCGCCGCTGCTCCATTTCCCGTCCTTCGTTTTTTGCTACGCGGCTATTTCTTTTAGAGACGAAGGAGAGAGAGAGAAAGAGAGACACAGAGTCTCTGCTAACAACGAAGCTACCACCCTGCCCGACTCGGAATCCGCCTGGCTCCATTTCTTTTTTCTCTCCCTTTTCGCCTCTCTTCTTCCTCCTTCTCCTCCTCCTCCTCCCGCTGCTGCCGCTGCCGCTGCTCGATACCTTTTCCGAGAACTTTTAAAAGCCGCGCGAGCGGAGGAGCGCCTTCTTATAATAATTTTACGACGTTATTGGTTCGCTGCGTCGAAGGGGGGAGGGGGAGAGAACACCGAGAGCGGGGCCGCGCGGCGATTAAGGCTCGTATTTTTTGCGATGCTGACATCGATAACGGAAATTGGGGCATAAAAAGAGCCATTAATGACCGTTTAACATCATGTTTAATGTGCAATTTTTCACTTTCGGGACGAACCCCGCCATGTATATACGTATATATACTCGTCCGCTCGTCCTCGATACATCCAAGCTTCTCTTCTCGTTTACGATGAAGCAGCGCGAAATTTCCCGCGTTGCTCTTCGAAACTTTTCGACATTTTGTACGGCGCTCTATACGGGGGGTTTAGCTCGAGCCTCGGCATATTTCTCACCAGACGGGGCGGCTTTTATCACAAGCTTCCGCGCGGCTAATATCGCTTATCAATTGTTCGAGCGCCGAGCGGAATGCCGATTTACAGTTCGAAATCGGATCTTGAAAAGCGGCCGCGCTTCGCGATCGCTTGCACGTATATACGTATATACCCCTAAGTGCGGCTAATCGCTCGGAAAGAAATTCGAATTTTTGTAATCGGAACTCAGCTGCTTAACCGTAACGCGTCCGTTACGAATTACGTCGGGAAGCAGAGCGCGCGGCGAGAGAGCGATCGGTATGAAATTCAAATGGGGGATATAAAACGGTAGTACGTATCGGTTGCGATATAAAGTTTTGCGCGCTCGCGAGAGAGAGAGAGAGAGAGAGAGAGAGAGAGAGAGAGAGAGAGCAGCTGTTCGGCCGTAATAAGTATATCGGTATCGGGTGCATCTAAATTCGTGAGAGAACAATTAGCCAATAAATCGTCGGCGGAGCGCGCGGCGCCGTTTAACGATTCGGCTCTGTTTTGGTCTCTCTCTCTCTCTCTCTCTCTCGAGCGATTGTTTGAATAGGAGCTGCCCGGCTCGCTCTCTTTTATATACGAGTGAAGCGAGGCTGCACGTTTATTGAAAATTGAAAGCACTAAAAGTGTATACGTGCCCCGGCGGAAAAAGGCAGCGGCTCCCGCGCGAGAGAAAGATTGCGTAATAAAATAAACTCGCGGACAGCGTTGCGGTGCATTGCGACATTCGGCGAGAGAGCTCCGGTCGGAGTAGAGGAGAATCGGCAAAAATGCCTCATTAAGCTCTCTCTCTCGAACGTTTAAGGTTAAAGCGCCCCAATCTGCATAAAGATATTGATTCCCGCGGCACGGGAGAGGAGGATAAAGAAAGGCCGGGCGAAGGACGTTGGGAGCGGGAGGGTTCGGGAAGGTGGGAATGAAAAAAAAAAGAAAAAAAAAGAAAAAACGGCCGCAGAGGTCCCCTCTTAATCAGGACATAAATTCGAAATAGTTATTTAGCGGAGGCTCTCTCTCTCTCTCGCCGTGAGGGAGGTAATTTAAAGCTCGCATATCGGCGGCCCCGTAATGGCGGGGCCCCTTCTCCGAAAAGAAATCCGCGCCGCGCAACGTGTCATTACGCGCTTTTTCCCGGGCGCGATTTTTGCCCCGTCTCTCTCGCCTTATAGATAAGCGGCCGAGGTAAATTTTAACCCACCACCCCCCCGATGTGTCCCGGAGGTACGCGGGAAAAAAGGAGTAGGATACGGCTCCTCCCTCGAGAGAGAGAGAGAGAGAGAGAGAAAGAGAGCCGCGGCCGCGGCGTATCTTTCGGCGTGATCGGCGGCCCTCGCGCACGCGCGCGCCGATTCATTTTTCGCAGCCTCTATTCCCATCTTCGACCTTGGCTCCTCTTCCCCCGCCGGGGGAGGGAAGGATCGCTACTCGAGCGGAGTAACCCGATCGCGGCCTGAACCATGACACACACACACGAGCCGAGCTCTCTCTCGGACGTCGTCGGACGAAGGGAAATTTATGTGGTGCGGTGATTTGGGCGATGGTCGAAAATGGGTCTACGGTGGAGCCGCCGATTGTACTCGGAGAGATTCGGTAAAGGCAAGTGTGATCGAGCAAATTCGCGGGCACTGATTTTGGCTGCGTAATTTCTTTTCGCGCGTTGCTCGCGTATCAATGAATTGGATTGCGGATCTGCGCGTTTGGGCGCTTTCTAAATTCCTCGATTGTTCGAGGGGTCTCTTTTGCAAATAATAAACTACATACATATCTTTTCTCTCGTTGCCCGAGTACTTACAATTCAGCGCCCCGTTCTCGCGTAATTGATAAACTAGAATTTTTAGACAAATTCCCGTTCGAAGCTTCATTTAAATATATCCAGATGGTGATGAAGGTCTTTAGATGCAGAGGGAATGTAGGTTTACGTTTTCGAGAGAGAGTAAATAAATGCACGACGCGGATTCTGGGTCGGGAAATGTTTATTAAAATTACGTTTTTTTTTTTATTACGCACGAGATTAAAACAGCAACCTTCAAGCTCAGCGGTTCCGTGAGAATCTGTTCGAGAATATACGCCGTGAGCCGCAATAATTTAAATAGAATACGCCGCGAAAACGTTTAGACGTAATTACGGTAAAAATGAAACGATCAATTCGCACACATCGGCGCCGCGGTTAATTACGAAATTTTTTTTGCAGCTTCTCTCGAGACTTTGTTACTATTGCAATTCGAAATGACTGAAAAAGGCCTCCTTCTCTCCCGCGTTGCTCAATTAACGTAGAAAAAAAAACATCTCCCATTGAATTCTCTCTATTGAATTTGCCCAACACTCATAGCGCTAATCACCGATAATTTCGTACACATCCGCGCTGTGTCATGGAAAAAGCCAACAATTTCGTCAATCTCCTAGCTCTCTCTCTCTTTCTCTCTCTCGTTCTTCCGTCTCGTTTCGCCACGGTTTTTTTGGCGCCAGGATACGCGGAATTTCCAGGCCAGTCACTCGCGCAAATCGAGAGGAAGCGAGAGAGAAGCCGAGCGAGGAAAGGGCGGCTCGAGGGACTGCCTTCGTTTCAAAATACGCAGCCAATACGTTGCACAGACGGAGAAAGTGAATTCCTTCGACTTTCATTATAGAGCCTAGGTTACTTTTCGAAAATCTTTTTCAATTCGTACACTTTACGCGCGCGCATCTCCTCGTAAATAATCAAACGCTCGAAGGCGACAATTAGCCGCGTGTTTACAAAAGCGACTGCGCGTCAGTTTTAGCCGCGTCGCATCCGTCGCGGAGGAGTCCCCGCCGTTAAAGCAGATGTTAAAATACGTCGCGTCATTAAAAAGTCAGCCCGCTCGAAATTTTATCATCGGACCTCCCCGTCGCGCCGTGCACTTTTACGATCACCTCGCGCTCGTCATCTCGCATCGCCGTCATCGTCCGCCGTGCGGTGTGTCGTCACTCAAGCGGGGTGCGCGCATTCCTCTCCCCCCCCCCCCCCCTACCTCCCCGTTCTCGGTCGCGAGAGATACAAAAAGGGATCGCACACGGGGCTTTTAAAAGGTTGATGCCACCGCAGTAAAGTCTCTCTGGCCGAGCGCAAAAACAAACGTTATTGTTACGTTGGCCTCTCCGATTGGATTGAGTTATATCCGCGAGAGAGGAGCGCGTACGGACACTTTTTTTTCGTGGTCGTCGTCGTCGTCTCCGCGCGTGGCCGTGCGTCCTTTGTGCCTCATTCCCGGAATGACCGTTTATTTAACATCGAGCGTCTCTGAATACGCGAGCGAGGCGGTGTAAATAATCGATACAAACAAGAGGCGGCCGCGCGAAAAAAAGGTATATTACCGAACGAGCGTAATTCATTGCGGCGGCGGCGGTCAACGACACGGGGCTGATATTCGGCCCGCAGTAAAAAGGGCGCTCGTTCGCTCCTCGATTTATACATCGGCGATGGAACGGCGCTCGGCGATTTTGCAAAATTCGTCTCTCTTCGCGGAAGCCGCCTCGTCTCTCCGCGTAAAAGCTCGTCTCTCTCGTCCGCTGTGCACATATTATGTCGCTTTGGGCGCGCGGGAAAAAAGCAGGCGGGCAGGCAGCGCGAGGACGTCGTTAAAATTGATTTTACGAGGCGCGCCGATCGATTCGCGCGCTCCGACATCTGCTTTATTTAATTGTTCTCGAGAAAAATGTACCGGGCTGCATAATGCGCGGATATATACATATATGCAATGCTGCGTGCGAAGGGCCTGACTTTGTAATTTTGTTCGGAGCTGTTAACGTCGGGCTTTCAATTGCTTATTGTTTGTTCATATCGCTCGGTTAAATTCATTAGCGAAGAATTAAAGTCTACACTTTCGGGCGAGAGATATTCGATCATTTCAAATGAGCAACGTATCGAACTCGGATCGGCAAGAGATTTGTTTAAACCACGAAATATCCTGTTACTCGTCATGCAGCAATTATACAACATCCGCGCGAGAACTTGAATTCCTCGCGGGCGCATCGAGCGATTCGGGGAAGGGTCGGGTAATTAATAAATTAATAGCAGGCGATCGCCCCTCTTTCGTCCCCGTCTTTCCGAGAAGCGACCTTCCTCCTCCTCCTCGGAGCGGCGGTGCACACGATTGACTGCTCGCTTATAATGCAGCGGCGGGGCAGCTCGCGTTCCATTTCGGTTTCACGAAATGCATGTAATCGGCCGCGGCGGCGGCGGCGGCGGCTCACTCGTAAATAAATCGCCCGTAAATTCTCGAGTCACGAAGATACGAGGCCTCATTAAGCTATTGTATCCGCGGATTACATCGAGCGAGAGAGAGAGAGCCTACTGTACCGTTCGCCGAGAGAGGCTGCTGCTGCTGCTGCTGCATCTCTCGAATCCGCTGGCGCGTTTGACCACGCGAACCGCCCGCCCGTCCGTGTATCTGTATACGTGGATTGTCTCGTTTGAAAGTGGCTCGCAACGAGCGAGCGCATATAACTGAAAAGCGGGCTCGACTCCACTCACTTACGGGGCGCGCGCGCTCAATCTTTCATCGGTCGCCGAGCTGAGAGAGACGGCCGACGGGGCTGGAAGAAAGCGGGAGGGAAAGCACACTCGTCGCGAGTCGCTGCCAGGCAAATTAATGAGGCATAATGCCCACTTTTGCAACGGAACCGTAGGCAGCTGCCCCGGCTGTCGTCGAAATCTCGGATAGGCTTATGTAGGTTTTATTGCTCCCGCGCGACGAAGGGGCTCGAGCTGAAAGATTTTAGGTTGAAATACCGCTGCGCATTAGTTTGGGGGATTAAGTTATTTTTGTGTGTACGAATGAATCGCGCGTCGTAAATTTTCTTGAAATTCGTCTTTCAACGCTTCTTCTGTAATCTACATTCTAAACTTCTCGGATGACCGACGATTGTAAATTATGTGTAATAAACGAACAGTGTCTCGTCGAGGAAATAAAGCCGGCTTTTGCGGCCGAAATCGATCATCTCGGTTTTTGCGAAAGAATATTTTTTCTGCAAGTAGATAATGGCCAGCTCCGGTCAGACCAGCCTACCGGAAAATTATCGTGTCAAGTCTCGAGGCAAATTATTTTTAACGTTCGCCAAAATTTTTGAGAAAACAATTTCCTGCATCTCGTTAATAAATTTCGTCCCCACCCCCTCCCCAAA